>JACSZP010013802.1:0-13154 GCA_016161895.1 Pinna nobilis | reverse complement strand
GGGGGGTTCATGTGCAAGGGCCTCTCGTGTCGTAATTTCAAAAGCAAATTTAGTTCTTTAAAACATTAGAAAAATATTACATTATGAATATCACAGATACAATAGTGCCGATCCCCAAAAGATTTAGGAGACGGAGACAATATACAACTTTGGTGAATATTGGACAAACACGGACCTCTGAAAACCCAGATGTGGGACCAGGTGCCCTAGAGGAGTAACTTTACCCTGCTGACTGATCACACCTGCCACGAGTCCATTCTGAAAAAAATTATATCTATCCTCACTTCTTTCATACAGATAAGAAGAGTAAATTTAGTGCAGACCGGTAGGTATTGACATGAAATTTATTAGATACAGTCAAACCTGTTATAAGAGACCGTCCAAGGGAAGGGGCAAAAAGGGTCACATGAAAAAATCACTTTGGGAACCACTCATTTTGGTCACATAAGCCAGGTTTTCCTTTCATTCAGTGGATCGCTAAGGCAGACTTCACTGTATATACCTCTAATATACTCGTTTGCTGCATGCTGCGTGAAGATCATCTCAAATTTTCCCTGACTTCGTATTAGGATATTAAATCGCTAGTCATAGTGTTTTATGCATGGACAAGCATTAAACTAAGTCCTGTCATAGCAGAATTATCCATATTTCGAAAGCTCTAGAGATTATCCACTGTGCACGACGTGGCAAAGTGTCTTCGGTTTCCGTATCCAGAGTATGTTGATAGGATTTACCCCCTGAATGCGCTGGGCTCCATAGAAGTTAAGAATTTACCTAAGTTAAATACTTTTTACAATTTCAGCATCTCATCCAATCAGACTTCAGTATAGCTATAATAGTAGAAATTCTCAAAATTAAGTGACTTCATAAGTTTTTTTTATACCTAGTCTTGTTTCATCAGGTTCTTAAGTGATTCGTCAGAAAAGAAACATTTAAGATATCTATTTTTAACTAGATACTTGTAGTTGAAATAAAACAGAATCTAAGAATCTGTTTTCCATTGTTGTAATATTACTGTTTAACGTCAAACGCAAGAAGGTTTCACTTGTTTGGAGACATCATCGAAAGATGATTCCGGTTTTGGAAGTGTTTGCAAGGTCTAAAAGAAGTTGAAGATACCAAGCGAATATTTAAAATTCATAAACCGATCGACAGACAGCACCATGGCTAACACGAACGTGTTACACGAACTCCAATAAACTTTCTTAGGTTAGATTTGTGGTAGAGATCAATTTTATAATTTCATGTAGGAAGATTTTAAATACTCTAGAAGTACTAAAGTATCGTTTGCAAATTACGTTCATTGATCCTATATACAACTTAAAGTAATGTTTTATTTTATTCTGTCTGTATAGTAATACTGTACTTTCTGTACAAGACAGGAAATTGTACCTAGATATTAGGTGACCGGGTTCAAGGTCAAAGGTTTCAGTACCAAATATGTTTTTGTCCTGTATAGCAGGTTAAAATTGAAAATTTTAGAGTTTTATCATTCAATACACATAAAGATAGAATCGATTTTTTTTTTCAGGGTTAATCAAAACGACGAACAACGTATATTTTATCGGAAATGAAATGATTTCAAAGAAAAACTTTTTATATTATCTATTAAATACTATTAGCCAAAATGCCGGAGCAAGTTTTGTACATTTTGTATAATACAATGGAATAAGGCGACCTTAAGCCTAGTTCTTAGTTTTATCCTCTTCAGAAGAAAATTAGTCCTTGTCTTTTAACTACAGATAAGATGTCACACATATAATCATCACTTAAAAGACAGAGTTTTGAAATCATTCAATTCGTTTCAAAACACTTTGACAAATTAACATGGTATGGTATTGTTGTTAAACGTCCCACTCAAGAATATTTCACTCATATGGAGACGTCAATGTGTGCCGGTGAAGGGCTACATATTCTGTCTATGCTCGGCACTGCTGGTCGTGGTCGTAGAGCAGGGAGGGTTCTTTAACGTGTCAACACCTACTGTGACACGGGACCTCGATTTTTACTGTCTCATCCAAAAGACAGGGACGGCCAACCGCGGACTGGCGGACTCAAACCCGGATCTTTCGATTTGCAGTCGAACACGCCAATCACTCGGCCACAGATGCCCCGGCAAATTCACAAGAGAAACAATCTTAACCATGGAAAGTTATTATCAAACATATCTATCAATGTATAATATATATACTTCCATGTTACAATTATTTTGCCTTTGAGTAAGTTTTATCGTTTAATTATAATTTCTTATTTAGGAAATTAATACTGTACAAAGTTATTTTTCGCTCCTTGTTATTTTCGCACTAATGTACTTGCAAACTGTTTTGCTAGGTTTTAAATTCACACAGTCTCATCATAGTTTTATTGAATGAATTTACCATTTCTATTTCGCCCAGTCTTGAATTCGCCCATTCACGATGAGGGCAAGAAGGCGAAAATAAAATGAGGGCGAAAGTTTCCCTTTATACATTAATGTCATTGAGGTCAAAATCTTTATCAATTTTCATACAGCTGATTTTAATATATCATATATTTCATTTTGCAGATTTCATCCGTGCCACCATGAGGATGGAGAGCAGATCGATGTTGATATTGCATTACGTTATTATATACTTAGTGACATCAGAACCGTGCCCAATAATAGAGTGCAACTGCATCCCTGCAATGACAGACCCCCCAATGCGCATGATCATGTGCGAGAGCACCAACATCCAGGACGTACCAATTATCAATCCTACTAATGAAATATTCCACTCAATATCTTTTGTCGGCTGTAACATTCGGCGTATAGAGGGTGACGCTTTTATCAATGTACAAACAAAACAACTAGATCTTAGCGATAACCATCTCGAGTACATTAGTAACAGGGCATTTACTGGCCTGGAACACAGCCTCACACAATTGACTTTACAGGGAGATGATAAAATAGGAATACCATTTCAAGCTATAACAAACATGACAGAACTGACGGAGCTGAATCTGAAAGACTTCCGTTTACTGCATCTAGATGAAAACACCCCTTTGAATAAACTATTAAATCTCAGATATTTAGCCTTAGTGAATATGCATATTGAATATGTTTCCGAGCATACGTTCAAAGGGAGACTACTCAAGCTAAAACAGTTAGACTTCGTGAATAACCCTGGTGTCTCTACATTTCCGGTAACAGCAGTAAATAATTTGCTTTCTCTAGAGATTCTCAATTGGAAAATGAACAGAATGAAAACCATACCATTTAATGCGTTCAGAAATTTGTCGCGTCTCACTGTTCTGGACCTGTCTTCTAACCAAATCGACCATTTTGAGACGAACTGTTTCAAAGGCATCACCAACACATTAGAAATCCTGACCTTGTCTTTCAATACCCGTCTCTCACTGACAAACACGTGTTCGGCCCTATCTACGTCATGGCCTAAACTAAGAATTCTAAATTTTGCGTATTGCGAAATTCACACAATTCCAAATTACTGTTTTACCGGAATGACAGGATTAACACATCTGAATTTAGAAGGCAACAAGTTAACAACAGTAGAATCTTATCTTTTCAAAGGATTGAATTGTGTCATAGAAATTGACCTATCAGAAAACAGCATCACGAAAATCAAAGAAGGGGTGTTCTCAGAGACAAACAAGATACAAACTCTTCGCCTAGGTTCTCAGAATGGTCAAGACGGCCAGGTCTGCTTAGACAAAGCTTGTTTTGTAGGAGTAGAATCTTCCTTGAAAAGTATATTCCTAAATAGGAATCGACTAGCAGAGCACTGTCTTTGGGATGCTTTAAGGTTACTTACAAACTTAGAAACGATCGATCTTAGTGAAACGGGGCTACATGAAATTGAGGACGGTTTGTTTGCCAACCACAGACGTATTCAGTATCTATTCCTTAGTGACAATCATATATCAGGTATTAGACGGTCACAGCTACGTGGGTTGGAATCATCACTGGTCACTCTTGACCTACGGAATAACTTTCTTCGGAGTATAGATAAATGCGTCTTGAAGGATTTCATACGCCTTGAACTCATTTTTCTGGCATCAAATCCCTTTCACTGTGATTGCAGATTAGCCTGGTTACAAGACTGGATACATGATCGCAAGTTGGAAAACCACACTAAGGCAAATGTCATGCTTAGCTACGTTATACAAGCTATGTGCAATTCGCCAGAACATTTAAAAGGAATGCTGGTACATGAGGTGGACAAAGGAAATTTCAAGTGCTCCGGAACAGAAAATACTTCCATTTGTTCCCTAGAAAAGGAAAACTATCTCTCTAATGAACGAAAAGAGGGCGTGAACTACAAGGATATTTTGTATGGATCGACCATTGTTTTTCTATTTACAATCATTTTGTGTCTGTCTTTATTGTTTGTGCGCAAACATGTGACCAGAAAAAGACAAAACATTTTAATATCTTACAGAGCCAACGCCATGGTAACTTCGAATAAAGGCCCAACGATAATTTAAAATGGCAGCTATTTCTAAATATGTACGTTTCTAAAAGAAACCAAATTTGTTTTCAATCAAAGTCGATGACACTGTTCACATATTCTCATCATGGCGTTAGTTTAACCTATATTTATTGCTTCTAGTCAACATGCATTTTACAATAGGTAACCATAAAAGTGTAGCAATAACAATGGAATTCAGAAATAAGTTTGGCATTTTGTATAAATGCCTCTTGCTTATGATTTCAACTACACAGCCGAATATTTAATCATTGTACATAACGACTACCGGTGCTTCACAACTTATTGTAAATAAACATAACTATCGCTATCATAGACCACATATGTGGTGCAAAATGTCATAAAACATATCAAACGAATTCATAAAATATTAAATGAATTTATAAAACATATTAAACGAATTCAAACATTACATGAAGTATTGCTATTTGTTTTCCATTTTGGAATAAAGGCGCGTTCACACCTATCCGTTTTTGCGTCCGCATCAGCACCCGTCATCCGTCAAAATGGAATCAACATTATTCATTTGAAATGTACACACATGTCCGCATCCGCACAAATCGATCCGAGACCGATTTTTGACGGAAGCGGGTGCGGGTGCGGACGGTAATCATGATATCACGGGTACCTTGGAGGTTGATCGCGCATACAACTATGCTTATTTTAATATATTTTGACGTACAAGTGTGTACACACATGACGGATGACGGGTGCGGAAGCGGACGAGAAAAAACGGATAGGTGTAAACGCGCCTTAAGTCTACTACATTATTTATGTGTCCTGTGGCAACAACTTTGCCGGCTACAGTGACGTCACTTAACGTCAGAATTTGCCCACTGGCTTCAGCGAATGGTCCCGAATATTTTAGTGCATCATCTATACTTCGTATAATATTTAAAGATATATCCGAGGTACATAGTAAAGGTAAGAGGAAAAACATCTTAATACAGATAACTGTTTCCCCATTTATAAATAACATTGATATTAATGCCAATGTCTTCTAATGCTTCAATTGTTTCAACAAAAGCGGATTGATATAAATTGGTTTTCTCCCTACAAAAAATTGTGAATCGTTCCCTTCAACAATCAGAAATCAATACCAAAAGCTTACGAGAGTTTTTCCAGATTCCTGCATATCTACATTACTGTATCTCTTGCTGTTTTCTGGATATTCATTAGATAATGTTGACCAATTAATATAGTTTCATTGACCGTATTTTTCAGACATTCAATTTCCGTATTTATAATTATATCTATTTCTACCTAATACATTATCAACGGAATATGTGACATAAAAGACCTTTTAACTGTAACAAACTGCGGTCCCGTGATTTTGGTTGGCAAAATGATACACACACACACAGATACCCGCACAAACATAAGCGTCGTTATAGTAACTAATTGTTTCTTGACGTCATTTTCCAGTCTGAGGAATCTGTATCCATTTGCCAACCAAAATCACGGGACCGTAGTTACAATGACAGTGTCTATACATTATCAATGGACCTATTTTATGTACCACGTGATACCCGATGACGCTTGTGCGTGACTGTTGTTTCTATAGATAGGTTGCATTAGCATCAATTTTCTCAGAGTTATTTCCCTTTGTCAGCCATGTTTGAGGTCAGATTGGAGTTTTTTGTTCATCGTTATGCCAAATTTGAAGGATTTGTATGACAAAGTTTGTCTTATTTTCGACCCAATGCATGTATGTATGCACGGGAGGGGGTTTAATGAATTGTGTCAGCAAAGTAAATATTCAAGGAATAACCCCAGTAAGCAGAAATAGGATCACTAATTTGGTTGGTTTATGCATAAAATATTCTTCATGGACCCCAAAGATGGCAGACAAAGGGAAATAACTCAAAGAAAATTAACGCTAATGAAACCTATCTATTAGTGATGGAATGACTTTAGGAGATGATATCCGGTGCTACTGTAAATTCATTCTTCATCTTTGGATATACTACTTCCGTACGATAGAAATCAGGGTCGCGTTCAATGTAGTAGCCGCTACGAGCCGATATGCGTAACAGATTGGCGCAACAGATTCAGAATCCGATGTGGAACTAGTTTCAAAATCTAAGAAACTACAGTCAATAGGGTCACCACAGTTGAGAAAAGGAAGAGAAGTGTCATCAAAGAAAGATGCGGCATAATGTGCAGATGCTGATGTTGGTACAGGTGCCAGGTTCACGGTGGCAGAAGGTAATGGAACAGGAAGTACTTAAATTGACTGAAACTGCAGGCACTGAGGCTGATAACGGCTGCGGTTCCTACCGAGGTGGTGCAAGTTCTGCCACTGCAGAATAAGAGGAGATTGGTGATTCACACTGGTGTGATTCGGAAAGCAGTAAACCTCTCTGGGTAACCTTCTGATTCGGTGATCCGTCAGTCCCATACAGCTGCACCTCAACTGGACTACCCAAGGAGATGGAGACAGAAGGAGATCTCAGTGGAGTCAATGGCAAACTGGTACATTGTTTGTAGAAGTGACTATAAGAAAGGATGCAGCTAAAGATAGTGATGTAGATGACTTCTCGGGTGGCATGTGCCTCTTAGGAGATCGATCTGGAGATCTATGAGATGAGGTTGCGTTGTTGTTTAACGTCCCACTCAAGAATATTTCACTCGTATGTAGACGGCACCGTGTGCTGGTGAAGGGCGACAAATTTTGCCTGTGCTCGGCACTGCTGGCCGTAGAGCAGGGAGGGTTCTTTAACGTGCCAACACCTACTATGACACGGGACCTCGATTTTTACTGTCTCATCCGAAAGACAGGGACGGCCGCTGACGCTGCGGGAATTGAACCCCGGACCCCTCAGCTCGAAGTCGAATACGCTTACCACTCGGCCACGGAGGCTCCATGGGATGAGTTGATCCTAGTCTCCTTGTTGAATAAAGTCAGCTACGCAAATCGAATCGTAGTGGCTATGACACTGAAGGCACAACTAGCATTACGTAATACATGAGACAGTTCCATTAGACGAAAAATCCTTTGTTGACTGGGTAATTAATCTTTCTTTTCTTGCTATTTGAATTTGACAAACTTATTTTCAAAAATGTTTCAAAACAGCGAAGTGATTGTCGATGGAGCCTGGCTCATCAAAAAAATGTTTCACTTCCGTTATATTTGCGTTCATTTGTTTTAACTTTTGCACAAATTTTTTCTCTTCCTTTCCAATCCAGAGTCGAACAGAACATTTGACTTGATACGGAGTGACGTGAGCGTATAGATTGTACTTTAACTTCACAAGCTTCGCGAGAATCTCGTCATCTGTAATCCATGCATTCTTGTCGCCAATATGGCCGCCATCTAACCAGTATACTGAGTCTAGATCTTTTATAAATTTCTTATTTTGTGGATCCTCGTCATCGACATTCAACTCGTACATTAGCTGGTTCAACACAACACAGCCTTTACTAAACCCAACAAGAGAAATCGGAATGTCATTTTGGCAAGCATCTTTTAAACAAGATTCTTCAGTTTTGGAAATGCCATAAGTCTCCATTATCTGGCGAGAAGCATTATTATAAAGTTTAACAACGTGAGAAAATCCGCCAAAATTCCCTCCGATTTCTGGTATTCCGTCGTCGGAGAAAGAAACAAAGTTAGAATACACACTAAAGGTTCCCAGGAACATTTTTTTTGGTTTTACTACGAACACGTTGCTTTGTTCAAATCTAGAAGCTAATATTTCGGCCGTGGTCTCTAGGTTCCATTGTGCATAGCGAAAATTGTCTCTGTGAACCTCCATTTCCTCTGGGTAGTTCTACAATTAGAAAAATAAAGTTCTATATGGATTAGATATAAAATGGATATGTCGGAGTCCCATAAATGTCCCTGCAACGTTTGTAAACTGAATTGTACGAAATATTCGAAGTCCACGGGGTATAACTCTGACGACAATTGTTTAACCCCTGCAAATATGGACTCGACCTGTGTGTTCTCCTGGCAGATATTAGAACCAAATTCCGATCCAAATTGGCTATGAATAATTGAGAAAAAGAACGAAATTGAATTATGGCGGAAAGGCGAAACTCATGTAAGCCTACGTGTCCCAAATTGAATTTAAATTCGATCTTCACGTACAAAGCACATTGAAGATCGAATTTTAATTAGACTGAAGTGCCCTTGGCAGGGCACCATTAAACTTTTGAATTTACTTATGTCTGAAAACCTTCTCAAATCCAGCTCATCCTGAATTCTGGTTGGCCGAGAATCTAAATTCTCAGACTTAAGTAAATTCTGAAGTTTTATGGTGCCCAGCTCCGGTCTTACAGTTGGACCTCGCTGTTGAGACCACCTAGGTTATAGACCCTTTAACTATAACTGCGGCCCTGTTATTTTGGCTGACAAAATGATACAGATTCAAAATAATGACTTCGAGAAACAATCATTTACTGTAACGACGTCTATTTTATTGCTTTATTTGCAGCATGAAACATAACGTTGCAACTATTTCGTTGTCGGTAATTATGTCAAAAATTGCAGTGTCATGACCAAACACATTCTCGAATTAGGAAAAAATTAACTTATAAGTCTCTTTGTCATTACGCTATTGTCGGCGATAAATAAGGGTTAAAGGAAGATTGGAGTTTCTCGTTTAACTGACATTATTGCTTGCAGCAAGCAGCACGCTAATGCATTGGTAGTCGCATAAGAGGTTCTAAATCGCAGATCATATTTTCATGTGCGGATCCATGATTTTTTTCCAAGGGATCCAACTTGTGGTAAGGAAACTCCCAACCCTGTTAAAATGAAAATCCAAGTACATGTATAATTGACCAATGGTGGTATATATTTTGTTGATTTTAGGGGAGCAGATTCTCGTTACTCCCTCTAGATTCGTGTATGGTTTTGAACATGAAATTTAAAAGCTATAACACTTATCAGTCATGTATCTTCCAGTTTTTCAATTCGTTAGTCAGACGTTACGTTTTATCATGAATTTGTTCTTAGGTGGATGGTAAAGTCAGATTGACATTATCGTCGTGTTATATTACCATTGAAATTAATCAATTAAATTTTTTTCGCTTTACGCTACACTCAGCAATCTTTTCGGTCATGTGGTTGCGGCCAGTTTTTGTTGGTGGAGGAGAGTCAGGATACAGCTGTACCCGGGAAGAGACCACTGACCATCTGCAAATAAACTAGCAAACGTTCAGGCCCACATAATCAGTTTAGATTCTAGCGAGCTTCAAACCCCTGCTGTGACAAGAGGTGAGAGACTGGTTGTTTCAAAGCGCAATGCTCTATTCATTCGGCCACGGAGGCCCCTGTTGTTTTCTTATGTTGCTCTTTAACACACACCCCCTTTCCTTCATTCAATCCTATTTCGCTAGTTTTGCCATATACCTTAGAAAAGTGCCCAGGTATTTTATCATCGCCATACACACTAAACCCAGAAAATCTCTAATTTGTTGGGTAGTTTTCTTATGTTGCTGTTTAACACCCCCTTTTCCTTCCGGGAGGGAGTCCCTAACTTTCGGTATTAATCAATTTTATATTTAAAACTAGATTTGGAAGTCATAACATATAAAAGAGTGTCTGTAACATGGTGTCAGGTAATTACAAAAGCTTTCTGATGATATGTGATTTAAGAATCTACATGTAACATCGAGAGATATTGATGGTAGGAATATAATTTTAAAAATATGTATTAGAAATAACATCTACAGTAGTTTACAGATGTTGTGTAATATCATTAAGCATATTTCATATTTCAATTAATAATAGTTTTTATAAATATAATCCAATGTCCCTCTGGAGGACATTAGATTATATTTATAATGATAATTTAGTTTGCAAATTAAAAAAAAGTAATTGGTAAAAAAAACATTCTTAGCTGGCTAATTTTGGGCTAAATTTTTTGTATTTATATGTTTTGGGGTTATTTTGTTTTGTTTTTGTTTTTTGTTTTTTTTTTTTTTCTTTTTCTTTAGTCCAGGGTGAGCCCAAATGTGGTTTGTACAAGCTGAAAAAATTAATCCCTATCACCCAAATTAAAATCAATCCCATACAGATTTGGTGAAATCGGCCATAAGGGTTCTGAAAAGAAATTGACATAATGAAAAGTTTAATCAACACTATCAAGGAATGGCCTTCAACAGGAATAAGGATTGCAACAGCTCACCAGAGTGACTCAGATGACCTTAAAGTACTTGTATGTCTGAAGAAGAAAAATGAATGCTTTTTCCATCTACTGTACATGTAATTAAATGTGTTATCTAAAGTCCTCATTTTGAGTAAAACTATGAAGACAATTATGAGAGGGGATCCTGGCATGGGAAAAAGGATAATATGCCCGGATCCAGGATTTTCTTCCAAGGGGGAGGGTGTCAGACATTTGTCAAGAAAAAAATCAGCTCTCTTAAGATGACTATGTAAGCACCATTTACAAATTCTCTGCAAATTCCAAGGGGGGGGGGGGGAGGGAGGTGTGGTTAAGACCCCCCTGACAACTTCTAGATCCATACATGAAGATACTGATAGTAGACTCCATCAGAAATTGGCCCATTACAATACCAGTTGTATATTCTGACTGATAATTATTTAATCACTATGAGATCTGTCTTTTGAGAATATTGCATTACACTATTGTAACAGGTACTGGGCATATCAGGCCAGGTAGCGCAGTTGTTAGAGCAGCCCCACAGTTTACAGGAGGTCTGGGCTCGATTCCAAGTCTGGGGATGTTTTTTCTTCGACTATTACATTGGCGCCAAACAAAAAAATACTCATGGATTACATTGTATTTGTGAGTCTCATACGAGATTGCTAGTTGGAAAATCTCAGAAAAAAGGGAGGAAAAGTATAACAGGAACTGTGCATATAGGACCAGATAGCTCAGTCAGTAGAGTAGCCACAAGGATACGGTAGCTGAAGGCCTGGGTTCGAATCCAAGACTGGCCGACTTTATTCCTGGCCTATCACACTACAATGTACATCATACTACATGTATACACCATTACGAGTAAAAACAACAATTACATTAATAACTTCAAACTGAAATAGACCTATCAACTTTTCACCAAGAAACTAAGCGTAACGAATAAGTAAGTAAAAATGGTCGGGTACAAAGAAATGATAATTAATTTGCTGAAGGAAAAACTCAGTCCTAGAAATTACATGTATTGTTGTAAAATAAAAATCATACACACATGGTTCAAGTGTGGTTTGTAACTTTGGACCGGCGTTCGCAACACTTTCTGCAGAAGAATATAGCACAGGATAAATCCAATATATGTCTCTGATTTTTTAAATGTTTTACCTGCACGTCGCCTCCAAAGAAAATGACATTCCGTTTGGCGTTGGCAATATCTTTACCAGCACTGCTACAAAATACGATGTCATTTCGTTTGCCATCGATTCCTTCAACCTCTTTCAAGCGCTTACATGGATTGGTTGCTACAAACGATAAGTTCGCCATATCTTTGCGAAATGTCACGCTTAGAACATAAAGCAAAGTAAAAATTCTTCTTTTCATCTACATGCAGATCTCTGGATGTACTCTGACCAGATGTAAACAAATCATCTACGTCAACAAAATGTTTGAATGTGAGTGAAAGTCGAAACCGCACCAAAAAGAAGGTAATCGTGTTTCCGGATATTAATACACCCCTACAACACCTACTGTGACACGGGACCTCGGTTTTTACTGTCTCATCTGAAAGACAGGAACGGCCAACCGCGGAGTGGCGCTGCGGGAATCGAACCCGTACCCCTCGGCTCGAAGTCGAACACGCTAACCACTCGGCCATGGAGGCCCCAGAATCACCTTCTTCGTTGCAGCTGTAACTACCCGGCATTAAATAGGGAGACTCTATATTTCTTTTATTTTATTTTGATATAATTCAAGTTTTTAAGAAAATATCGGCATATACAGCACTGTGCCATAAGTTTATGAAGAAACGCCATTTTCACTCTATATTTACAGTGAAATTGCATTTTTCAAAAATTCCCTAGGTTTTCAGAGACTGAACCAATTTTAATATTATTTGTACACAAAAGTCGATTTTTTATGTAGTTTCTTCAGATATAAAACTTAATAATTTTCTTACAGCACATTTTGAGATTACATGAGATTAACTCACTTGTTTCAATTTTAAAATGCACCTTATCTATATAACGTTACTTATTATAGAGATTTTTGACAATTTAATCTTGTGTTCTACTTATTACATTTTTAAACCATTTGACAAAATATAGATTTGTTTGTATAAAAATATTCTTGAGTAAATTATGAATTTTTAAAGAAAGGTTTCATTGAAATCGTTTGAATAGTGCTAAAATTAGAGCAGTTTTTTTTTAAAAAAAAAAACATAATTTTTCTATAAATATATAGTAAAAATGACGCCTATTCATGGCACAATGCTGTAGGCCCTATATCTCCATTGTGAACAACTTTAAAAAATCTTGCTTCATTTTTATTTACTTACCTATCTCTTCTCTCTTTTCTCTTTCTACTTACCTTCTATCTCGGGGATGATAGACATGTTGGGACGACAGTCGTTGTTAAATGAATTAAGAAACTAGATTTTAGATCGATGGAAGGTATTTCGATCTTGTCTGCAAATGTTCAGGGTTTAGGAGATAAGTTCAAACGAAAAGACGTATTTTCTTACCTCAGAAATAATAATTATAATATATACTGTCTGCAAGACACACATTTTCTCATGGATAAC
>JACSZP010013794.1:0-10949 GCA_016161895.1 Pinna nobilis | reverse complement strand
CTCTGATGGGCTGAGACATTTTGAACTTCTTCTCAAGAACCACTGAATGAATCAGGCCCAAACTTGGTACAGATGTTCTACACAAGGTCCCACACAAGTGTTGTCAATTTTCAGGCCATGCGAAATCCAAAATGGCCACCATGGCCTCTGATTGGCTGAGAAATTTTGAACTTCTTCTCAAGAACCACCGAATGGATCAGGCCCAAAATTGGTACAGATGTTCTACACAAGGTCCCACACAAGTGTTGTTACTTTTCGGGGCCATGCGGAATCCAAGATGGCCGTCATGGCCTCTGATTGGCTGAGAAAATTTGAACTTCTTCTCATGAACCACTGAATGGATCAGGCCCAAACTTGGTACAGATGTTCTACACAAGGTCCAACACAAGTGTTGTTACTTTTTGGGGCCATGCAAAATCCAAGATGGCTGCCATGGCCATTGATTGGCTGAGACATTTTGAACTTCTTCTCAAGAACCACTGAATGGATCAGTATTTTAGACTTCATCTCAAAAGCCATTTGGCCAATTTCAACCAAATTTAAAAATGTATTACTCAGGTGACCGTTAAGGCCCCTTTGGCCTCTTGTTATATCATGATATTAACAAATGCAAGGAAAAATCAGATGTATGGAAAATTCTATCATAAATAAACTAAACTGATAAAATTGAATCAAGACATTAAAATTCAAAATTGAAATGAATCGAAATGAAAGTTCCTGACTCGTTGCAGCGCTAGTCATCTACACACCTCGTTCTCTGTAATTTTAACACAGGACATGGTAGACTAGTCTAGCTGTAGCTGTCTTTTAAGAAACTCTTAAGTAGAGGTTTTGTTATAAGGCTTATATAAGACATTGTCTATATGTATGTAGCCTAAAAAGGATAGCGATTTCTGATCATTTCTCCTAAGAAAAGTGACCTTTGATGACAATTATCTCATAAGATAGATTTTGTTTTCTACTCGTAAGACAAATTTTTTTTTCTTCTCATAATGACATAAGATTTTCTTATTAGACAGGTGGTTTCTTAAGATGTGTAGTCTTGTATAATAAGTGGCTATGTATTACAGTAGTCTATTATAAGAGTGACCTCTCTTAACCCTTTCACCCCTGAATACACATTTAGGTGTGCCTAAATCATTGATATCAGGAAGAGTCCATTAGATTTCAGGGGTGAAAGGGTTAAACAGTAACTGCTCCTTAATGTTGGAATTTTACCCTTTCAACACCACAGACTAAATTTGACTGGTGGTAACATCTGAAACATATAAATTGAAAAATTCTTAAATAGCACATTGAACAACAATACAATACATTTCTCTCTCTCTTTCTTTCTCTCTCTCTCTCTCTCTCTCTCTCTCTCTCTCTCAGATGAAAATAAAGTTACCAGCTTCTTTCTAATTTCAGGTAATAATATACAGATTTTCATAGTTATTGACAATATTATGATTGCTTTGTATGTATATAACTAGGTTGCAGCCATTGCTTAGTCGCATCAAAGAAGATCGTACGACTGTCCTGTGCCCTGAAATTGATTTAATTGATAAAAATACGCTGCAGTATGGAGGAACTGGCAGTTTCTCTGTCGGAGGGTTTTGGTGGTCTTTGCACTTCAGCTGGCGTCCAATACCAAAACGAGAAAACGACCGTCGACAGTCTCCAATAGATCCCATTAGGTAACTCTTACTAACAAAACGTCAGCACAGCGGAGTGTATGTGTGCTTTGTGGTATTTACATCTGATTTCCATTTCTTTTCAGGTTCGTACTTCCACTTAGGACTTGCGCAAGCTTGCCTTCACAGTAAAAGCTTCTCCCTTTTCTTTTTAAATGCTGAAAGTCTCTTATGTAGGGAAAAAAAAGTGATGAAAAAATATTTGTCCATGATCCTTTGCAACTGAGTTTATTTATGTTTAATCTCTGTTTGTTGTAAGGAAACATTAATGCACATACAGAGACAGGATTATTTTTCTTCAAAGAAACAATTCCTACAGTTTTTCGTCTCACATTCCTATAAGGGAATCCAAGTAGATGACCATGTCTAAAGACCACCTCGCTTTGGAAACGACCTCGCTAATCAGATTCAAGGCAATTTCAGCCTCACTTAGGAGACCACCTCACTAAAGCCTAGTTGACATCAGCTTGTGACAGCAGTACACCTGTCGAGGACCAATTTTTTAAAGATATTAAATGGGTTTTGCATGGCAGCCTTGAGACTTTGTACAAATTCGCAAAGCTGCATCACTGTCACAAGGTCCGCAAACACATTTTCTTTGCAATTTATGCAGTTTTGCAAGGTAGCCGCACAGATTTGTTGCATATTGTCTATGACGTCTAAGGACCACCAAATCAGTCTTGCAATAAAAACATCTTAAGTTGCAAATTTTTGTGAAAAAATGTGTACAATTTTATCATAAGTAAACTCAGCTGTAATTTCAAATACCTTTTTTTTCACTATTACATGTAAATACAATGTAGCCACTTTTATGAGATTATAACAAATAGGAGACTTTCAGCATTACAAATCACCAGGTGCTAAGTGTCCACTAGTCCAGTGAGCTCTACAAAGCTTGTATTAGCCATACACTCTCACCACATTAAACTATATGAATATTATGAATTATCTTAGGATTGAGCCAATGCTAGCCAGGATAAAAGAGAGCAGGAACTCTGTTCTGTGCCCTATCGTGGATGCCATTAATGACATGACGCTGGAGTTTTCCCGTAATGGTCGCTATCAAGTAGGGGGGTTTTCATGGAGCTTACACTTTACCTGGCGAGATGTTCCTGAGAGAGATAAGATTGCCAGAAAGTACACAGATCCTGTAGGGTTAGTAGCAGTGGGGTCTTGGTTTAGTATTTTTTGTTCTGTGTGGTCTAAACTGTGTTAAGAGACCATCTAAGGATTGGTGCAAGAAAGGGTCATATACAAGAGGTGGTCTCTTAATTCAGGTGGCTCGATATTTGATCAGCACAGATCACTTTGTTTACAGTTACACATAGTTGTTGCACTTGCATGTTTTGTTAAAGTCATGAGGCATCAAGACGCATTACCATAAGAGATTGTTGATGTTGCTTTTTGTGTGTGCTTAACTCAACAATTTTACCGTCACATAATAAGAGCCAGTTTTCATTGGTGGAGGGAAAAAAAGGTTACAACTGTACCCAAGAAGAGATCACTGTCCTTCCGCATGTAATCTGGCTAACTTTCTGACAAAGTGAACATAGGTTCCACTGTTAGAGGCATATATTTAGATCATATAGGGCAGACAGTTTTTTCTGTCGGTGTGCTGCGTAGGCCGGTTAGATATGTGTTGCTTTATCCCCCCACTTTGTTAAATGTTTTTGCTATGAATGTACTTGTTGGCAATAGGCTTTTTAGAAGAAAATCCTTAAATGAATGGTACTAAATGTTTAAAAACATTATTGAATTAATGATTCGCAAATACTAAATTCTTTGTGTTGTGAAGTCAAAGCCTACAGATTTATCATGGAAGAAATAAAGCTAACTATGTCTATCACTCTTCCAGGCTTTCTATCAGTACCTCCATCCATAAGTTTGTCCATCTACATTGCATTGTATGCCCAATCTCATATCTAACTGCTATATATCTGTATGTCTGTCGATCAGTAGTCCGCGCATTTTTTTCTGACAATGATTGCATCTACTGATATCTAGAGAATACTGAGTGCTGTTACGTGGAACCTCTCTGAGTAGACCATCAAACCAACTGGCTGAAACTGGTGGTCTCTTCACGACTCATGAATTGTAAAGGGAGAGAATTGCTCCCTGGCAAGGTGACCTATGGTACTGTACATGTCTATTACATGAACAATTTTGAATTGGGATTGATTTATGGAACTTTTTGAAAGATTAAGCTGAATTGATTTATTTTGATTTACTGTTTATAAACCTGCCCTAGCTGTGTTTTGTATATTTTGTGTCATTTGCTAATTTTTATGCCCCAGAAACAAATTTTCGGGGGTATATAGTTTTTGGTCTGTCTGTTTGTATGTCTGTTCGTCAGCAAAAACTTTAACATAGGTCATAACTTCTGAATAGTCAGCAATAAAGCTTTCATTCTTCACATGTGTATTCCTTGTGGCAAAGACCTTTCTGTTGGAGCCCTGATTTTTTACCCTGTGACCATGACCTTGGACTTTGACCTATTTTTTTTTAAACTTTAGTATCAGCTATAACATTTGATTGGTCATTAATAGAGCTTTCATTTTTGTTATGTGTAGTCCTTGTGACAAGACCTTTCTGTTGTTACCATAGTTTTACATACCTCTCGCTTTGAACTACATGTGACTAATGCTGCCGTATTCTTACCATTTTAAAATGCTGTCTGGAGGCATCAGTGTTTCACAAACACATCCTGTTCTTTCATTTTTGCACATGTAGATGTTTGATTTTCATGCCCCAGTAATTGGACATTTGGGTACATATTATTTTTAGTCTGTCTGATTTCCTGTCTGTCTTACTGTTTGCCTGTCTGTCTGGTTTCCAGTTTGTCTGTAAAATGTTTACGTAAGCCACAATGTTTTAATGTTACTTGACAGGGATTTCATACCGGTAATTCACATGTGTATGTTTCCTGACAGGACCTTTCTTTAGATACGTTTTTTTTATTAACTTTTGATCTCATCCTTGACGTTTGACCTACTTTCCAAATACTTGTTCATGTACTTACTGGGCCACCATGGCCTAGTGGTTAGGGTGTTTGCGTTCTGATCGTGTGGTTTTGAGTTTGAACACTCTGGGCCACACTGCAGTTGGCCGTCCCTGTCTTTCAGATGAGACACTAAAAACTGAGGGACGTTAAACAACAATTCAACTAACCAACTTAGTTTACTGCCATATTAGGTCATCAGTGTTTCACAAAAGCACTTTACTCCCAATTGTCTTTTAAAGTATATGCACAATGAACTGTGAAACCTCACAGTAAAGACCACTTCATTGATTGGCTAATTTAGTCTGATTACCGGTAGTGTGATGGTTTCCTAGATGAATTCAAAATGGCCAAGAATGAGGATAGGCAGACTGAATTTTGATGGTCTTTATCGTGAGGAGGTCTCAATTGCGGTGGTCTTTATTGATCTTCCGTTGCACCATGTATCTTGCACTATTTTCAGATCACCCACAATGGCTGGTGGGCTGTTTGCTGCAGAGAGAAATTATTTCTTTGAAATTGGATCATATGACCCAGGGATGGATGTTTGGGGAGGAGAAAATTTAGAAATCTCATTTCGGGTATGTATTATGCTAATATGAACATTTTTTTAAATGAATGAAAAATGTGTACAAAAATATATATATAGAAAAAACATTAAGGCATTCATTCATTTGAAATATTTAAGGCATTGCAATTTACATTGACCAGCAGCTGAAAGTGTAAATATAATTCTCCTCTTGCATGCAAAGGCACAATGGATTTCCTCCATGGCAGCATGGAAAAACAGCATCTGAATCAAATAATCTGAGAGGAGCTAATTTTGAGTGTTGAGCTTGAGGTCACACATTTCAAATCAGGGGGGGGGGGGGCTACTGTGGCTCAGAGAGCTTGTTTGCCTTCTGATCATAAGGGTGTGGGTTCAAATCCATGCTGCTCTATGATTGGTTTGCCCCTGTCCCTGAAATGAGATGGTAAAAACCAAGGTCCTACGTTACAGCATTAGTCAGCATATTAAATATCCCTCCCTGCTTAATGGTCATTAGTGCCAGGTATAGGACAGATATGTTGCTAATCACACAATGATGTCTCCATATTAATGAACGATTCTTCAGTGGGACATTTAAAATCAATGCAACCAACAAGCCAAGATCTCAACTCTTTAATTCCTAATTATGCAGTTTTTGGTATGTCAGAAAAATTACCTATACATTAAGTCCTCATTGTTGCTGTTGTATTGTTGTTTAACGTCCCACTCAAGAATCTTTCACTCATATGGAGATTTCACTGTGTGCTGGTGAAGGGCGACAAATTTTGCTATGCTCGGCACTGCTGACCATAGAGCAGGGAGGGTTCTTTAACGGGCCAACACCTACTGTGACACGGGACTTCAGTTTTTACTGTCTCATCCGAAAGACAGGGATGGCCAATCATGGGGTGGCCCTTTCATTCGAAGTCAAACATGCTAACCACTTGGCCACGGATGGCCCATTAAGTCCCCGTGATCATGGAATATTTAAAGGCTTTTGGTGTTTCTGTTTGTCCAAAAGAAAATTCAATATGTTATATAACTTTTGAATAATTGTTTCATATTTCATGTGTAGTCCTTGTGACAAGACCTTTCTTTAGATGTGGAAAGATTTGACTCTGTTACCTTGATCTTGGAAACCTTTCGCCTACTTTTAAGGGACATTAACCTTTGATTGTTATATGTTAAAAAATCCATGTTTTAGAAGAAATCTACAGTTTACAGGGATGACAATATTAGGGTAAATTTATGATTTAGTACATGCACTTAATCATCAAATGATTTTTGTTTGGGGGGGTGTTGAAGCTGACTATGTGCGAGTATTTCATGACTCTGACCTCATTCTTTTTTCAGACGTGGATGTGTGGAGGGAAGCTAGAGTTTATTCCGTGTTCGCGTGTCGGCCATATCTTTAGATCCAGTCATCCATATACATTTCCAGGTAACTTATGATTATGTATTGCTGTCGAACCTTTTTAATCCAAATGCTAATGATTTCGACTCTACATTTTTGGGATAAAATTTGCTTGTGACATAATTTACGAATTTTACAATCAAACTTATTTTATGAGACAGTCTTAGGGAAGGTACAGTAAGGGCTTCATATGTGATCGCTTTATTCAGGTGATTTGTATAGGAAAAAAACACTTATGGAAAAATATCTTTAGGTAACATAAGGCAGGAAGTCATTAATTCAGTGAGTCACTAAGGCAGGTTAGACTGTATTAGCTTTTACAAGAGGTTTGTTTCAGAAATAAGAAAGAAATCAAGATTAACGAGGCTCCACAATGTATGTCAAATAAAAGGATTTAGGTCTGTAACCAGAGGTACAGCATCAATTTATTAAGTACATAGAGCAGCTCTTGCTTGAGATGCTTTGTACTCCCGAAGATAACCAGGGATATAGTTTTGCCCATGTTGCATTCTTCCATCATTCTGTCATTCTGTCATACTTCTGATTTCTGTTCATTTTCTCAGGCATATATGGAGACGTTTTGAAATGAATTTCTGTACATAGATGTAGAACATGCTGATCAACTTTATATTTGGTGATGGTCAAATATTATCCTACAGAGTTATGGCCCTTGGACTTGGAAAAATTTCAGCAAAGTAATTTCTCTGCCAGTGAGAATATTCTTGTCCCTCCAACACATCTAGTAATTAGTAGCATGCTTACTTGAAGACTCCAGAGTCTGTCATGGATCAGCATTACTTGACTTTGAACCCCGGTTGAGACTGTTGTTTTTTTTTTTCATCTCTCAGATGAGACAAATGTTTGGGTCATGGTTAGAAAGATTGGATAATATGAGCATAGTTATCAGTAGTTTTCTTTGCACAATGTTATTGTTGTTTAATGCCTTACTCAAGAATCTTTCACATTTAGAGAAGCATCACTAAATGTTGGTGACGGGCTACAAATTTTGCCTATGCTTGGCGCTTATGGCCATTGAGCAACACATTATTGTGACACTGTAACACACTCTGTGACATGAAAAGTTACATCTCTCAAAAAACAGAAAAAAACATTTATCTTTGATATGCAGTCTTACCTGTTTTAAGGGGCCATCCAAGGGAAGGAGCAAAAAGTGTCACATATGACACGTGGTCTCTTAAGTCAGGTGATTTATATAGGAAAAAACCCATTTTGGGAACCATACATTTATGTCACACAAGACAGGTTATCCTTTAATTCATTGGATTGCCAGGATAGGTTAGATTGTATTGTAACAGAATTCGAGAGATAAACTTATCAGATTATCCTCATAAACGTACCCGTAAATTTACGATATTAAATTATTATAGTGTAACAGACTGAACATTGTGTCAGATGTTGTGAGTCTTTTTGATATGCAGGTAATAAAGATACCCATGGCATAAACTCGATGCGTCTTGCTGAGGTATGGATGGATGAGTATAAACGTCTATTCTACATGCATCGTAAAGATTTATTGGTAAGTGATTACATCTCCAGCTGTTACCATAACTACTAAAATATCTCTGTACTTAAGAACTTACAATAGTTGTAATTCGTTCTTGTGTTATTTATTGATTGACAGATTAGATGCATGGTAGGAAAAGGTAAAAAAAACTATTAATCTTCCATGTTTACATAGGGAATCAAACATATTAATAAATAATCTGAAATAAATCTAAAGGTAGCATGAAATCAACATATGTTAAGGTTGTACATTTCTGAGGAAAAATGAAAATTAAATTTATTGCTATACTATTTTCAATTTCAGCGTTGATTCACTTGTTTCTGTTAAGTGGTCAGACACCACTGTTGATGGAGAAGTTGGTTGTGAGACAAAGACTTGCCAACCTTGAACAATTTTTATGGGGGAGATTTTTCAGTCTTATGGGGGAGACTAAATTTTACTAAGAGTTAATAGGTTTTAATAAGTATATCATGGGAGAGACATGTGTTGTTTTTTTTTACAAGAAATCATTAAAATTTTTCATAAAATATTGGGAGTCTCGTTATCTGTAGGAGAGACTTGGCAAGTTTGGAGATAATGAGAAGGTTTAGTGTTATAGTGAGTTTGGTGTGAAATGATCAATTTTGAGTGTCACTATTGCAAAATATAGATATTTTAGCCATTGTGTGGTTTTCAGGTGATGTTCTGAGTTAGAAATGACCAGTATGAGTGAAACTTGACACAGTTTTAGATTGTTAAAAGGTCTAGTTTGAAATTATGATTACACTTTTATTGCTAAAAATAGACATGTATACCTCTAGTTTGGTTGTCAGATGATAACTTCATTTTGAGAGCATTAATTTAACTGAAATTTGGCGTAGTATTACAGGGCTCCAGATAATTTTTCAATCACGGGGTAACAGTACCCCCTTACCTTGACGGTAAAATAATGTTTTGCTATAGTAGTGAGAGTAAATTGGTTTTCGGGAAGAATTTCCAAAATATACATAGAATTATTATCGGTTAATGTACACACAAATTTCATCATTAACATGTACTTTGTCAATTTGAAGGGGTAAAATACCTAGATAGTATTAGATTATGAGAAAGTCTAACCTTGGTGGCCAATTGGTCAACTATAATGGTCCGTGTTGCTAAAATAGACATTTTTACCATGAGTTTAATTTGCATTGGTTGGGAGATGACCAGTTAACGGCTGTGGCCTAGTGGTTTGCATGTTCGATTTCAAAATGGGAGGTCTGAGGTTCGAGCCCGATCCACGTTGCAGTTGGCTGTCCTGGCCTCTTTCTGAATGGCACACAGTAATGTCTCCATACAAGTGAAAGATTCTTAAGTAGGACGTTAAACAATAATACAACCAACCAGTTTGATTGAAACATGGTATAATGCCATTGGGTGTAGTGTGTGAGTGCTTCAGGGGTCAGACAGTCAACTATGTAGGCATCTGCTGCAATAATGGCAGCTGTTGTTGTGGTCTGGTTTTCTGATGATAGCTAGGAAGCATTGTATGGATGGAACTTGACAGTAGTCTGGGATTATGGTCATGGTCAATTGATGAACTGAAACAGTATAACAATAATAATCAGTGTTTGATACTCAATAGCTTGCTTGGCAGATACTGTTAGAATTGGTTACATTTGCAAAGCCAGAGACATGTATATGTGACACTTGATACAAGGCTAGCTTCAGAAGTAATCTATAGTAAAGAGTCAAATGTCATCTATCACAGTGATTTGGCCTCTAGCAATAATCTTCTGAAGGTAACATATGTTAGGGATGATGTTTGTCAATGAAACATGATCCAATACCAGCCTCTTAAGAGGCCATGTTTGAATGTGTTTGTTGCCTAAAGTTCAACATCGAAGGTCACGCTTTATGATAACTTCAATAAGTAATGGTGTGCAGTAAATTGGGATATTTTTGGGTCGCGAAAATTTTGCCACTTTGGTCTCAAAATGATGTGTTATTTTTTGGCCAGTTAAATTTTAGCCATATATGTTTATACCATGTTTAAACTTGGTCTACCATCAAATTACTGTCATTTTAAAACAGTCCTGTGAAAAGAAAAAAAAACCTGATCAATCAGAGAATTGTCCGTGGTATGATAAGATTTTTGTGAAGTGAGTGAAGTGGCTTAATTAGAAAAGGTATAATTAGATTTAATTATGTATTGTAAATTAAGCATAGCTGCAGACCCGTCCTGTACAGTTCTTTTGTTAGAATAGTGTACTCACCGCATGAATACAAAATAAAACACAGTTCTGTACTAAAACAAACACAGATTTACCTGTAGAGTACAGACGATCTGTAAATAACCGGAACAGTATATGATAAATCTAGAACCATTTCCGGGTGAATGTTTGAAACGGATTTGGATTTTCAGGTCGTCTAATGTGTATATATTTTGGACAGTTAAATTTTGGCCATTTTTCTAGGGTGGCCAAATTGGCCAAAATTAAACCATGGCCAAAATATCCCAATTTACGGTATTAGTTAGCTAACTAAGTATGAGCAGTTGCAAATCTTCACGTCACAATTTTCTGAGTCCAAGGTGAGCCCTGCATATCACTGACCAAAACAAATCATTTCAGAAATTGATGAACTTTCCTTAGTCAGTCAGTAAACATTGTGTTATATGTCTCATTTTCTTTCCTACAGGTACAAGTCTGCTACATTTTGCTTTAGAGCCAGCAACTTATCACCAACTTAATGATTCCACCATTTGGGAGTTTACCAAACAAGGACTAGCAGCACTGGAATACCTGGACGACAATGACATCATTCATTTTGATCTAAAACGTAAGATACTG
>JACSZP010013792.1:0-24706 GCA_016161895.1 Pinna nobilis | reverse complement strand
TATATATATCACATTTTACAATGTACTTTATGTACTTTGAATAAATTTTGTGTAGGGTTATGTCGACCATATTCAATACAAGACACTGAGAAGCACGAATATGTACAGTCCACTTCAACAAAATCGTCTGTCATTCTCTCTATTTCGTCAAGATATATTCATTAATGAGTCATGTTTGATATGATAATTCAAACGATAGTGTAAGTAAAAATAATAATAATAATAACAATTATTATTATTATAATTGTTATTATATTATTTATATTATTATTATTATTTTTAAAATAATACATGTAATATGAATAAAATGACGACGACGATGATGACGATGATGATGATGATGATGATGATGATGTTGACGATGATTGAAATGAATAAATTTGATGGTTTGTAAATGGATTAAGTGATTAGTGCATATGTCAAACTGTCGCGTCGTTGGGTTAATCTTACAAATGGACTTAATTACTTCAACTTGTGATAGGAAACCTGACGAATTTGAATGGCACCACCCATATATATGTATCATTTCATACACCGTGGATACCTCTTACTTGCTTCTGTTAGCTAATGATATATTTATCGCCATCTGTGTTTTATACTGCTGTTGGGATCTCAAAGAGTGTTTTGTAAGGAACAAAAATTGTTAGAATATAAGGCATACAAGACTAGTTTTCTGACCAGCCCATAATTAAGAGAGCAATAACTGCGGCAATGAGCCAGGATTCACGCTACCATGTTGCAGAACTCTCCTTTTACACAGCGAACGCTATGACAAAGGCCGAATTATTTGAAGCTACTAAAGCTTCGCACCCATGTAGCCATAATAAATGTCGAGAACTCTTAAAGAGCACAATAAAATGAAATAATTCATATAAACGAGCTGGCTGTGAGCAAGTTAGATTTGCCTGCACTTCTGATAAATTGCCAAACGTTTTATTGTCTTTGATAAATCACAAGAAACGTAAGTTTTTTTTTCTTGTCAGAGAGATGTGAAGAATGCTTCTTTACTCGTAAATTTAGATTGCGAAACCTACTTGAAAAGAGTTACAGACTGATGTAATGTCCACGCATGCGTGAGCTTCCGGTATCAATGGGAGAACAAAAAACCTTTGCTCATCAGACAAAGACACCAGCCCATCACCGTAATATACAGCTGAAAAATCTATAATGAGTCAGACTCAGCCCAAGTGAAAATTGTTGTAGTTTTTGTATTGTTGTTTAACTTCTCACACATAAAAGTTCACTTATATGTATATGAAGACGTCACGTCATGATTGTCAATGAAGGGCACTAAGGATCATCGAGTCTTGATGTTCTTCAATTAATCGGCATCTTTTTTTGAAAGAAGACGGACTCGGATTTTGCTGCGGACAGGTAAAACCGGCGGCTTCCAATGTCCAAAGAGCAGGTTCGAACCCATGGTCTCATGACCTAAAGGCGAACACACCACTATAGACCTAGGGCTCTCCATATAACAAAATAGCGTGCAATTTATTCATGTATTCAAATGTATTGATATGACGTAACAGTTGCGTCAGATGTCAAAATTTGTAATTTGACCGACAAAGTGCATCTACCATCATAGGCATTAGGCCTACGGTGGGTACAATTCTCAAAATATCGATTTTTAAACTTAAAAAAGACACGACTACATTTTCTTCTATTGTCATCAATTTGGGTCAGTCAGAATGTTGGTACCTCAAACTATCCGAATGGAACCGGACAAATTTTCATTTTTAAGATTTCCTGTTGATTGGCAGTGTCAAAGTGGGGCAAATACCGATCTTTGGACCTCGTTAACATTGAGTGAATGGGCTTTACCGCTTCGATTTTTCAACGAAAAAATGACAAGTAAATTTCGTTAATTTTATTCAAAATTGGTCAAAAAAAAACATCTTAGTATTGTTGTACAGTTTCGATATTTAACCGGACAAATTTGAACAATTGTACAGGATGACGAGAATTTTCGATTTAGTATCAGCTCCCCATAGTACTCTATAGTAAGAAATTGATGCCTGTGGCATCAAACATGGCCGCTATGCAAATTAGGAAAATGAGCATGATTTTGCCATATGCCAAGTACGAAAGAGTTTGGCTATTGTGCGACTATCTCAGTGATCCTGTGTAATATTTAAACATATTTGATCTTTATGCATAGGCCTACCTATTTATAGATTCGCCCGATTATCTACATCTTGACTTGACATCTGAGAATATGAACAACATTCTTTTCCTGCTTAATTCCTTTCTTCGTACCTTTCCCAATTGGATACTTTCATTTTCTATTTCTACATATTCATATTTTTCAGTTTTTTAAATTTATTCCAACCAGCGTCTCAGTTATTAATCTTCAAAGAAATATTTAGTTGGACAATCTTTTGAACCATAGGCACCCTATTCACAACATTTGATTTTGCTTTGTCTTTAAACACACAATTCACAAAATTTGATAATACGTTTTGCAGCATGAATAGAACAGACCTGCAGAAGATTTAACAATCTTCAAAAATCTGTCATCAAGTACACTGTCGAATTTAAATTCTAAAGTGCATTTTTTTCTCCTTCCTATTTTTTTTACCAAGAACTATTCGATATGTCTTTGTCCAAAGATCGATGTTCAAGAATATGCATTACAAAGCAAAAAAAAATAAAATTTGAAAATGGCAGGTCACAAGGTTCCCCTTTCACCGACGTAAAAGTTACCATGCAGAAGATTGGATTCTTTCTCTGGAACCGCTTCCCGTCCCGTGGAATCGTTCCGGACATTAATTTGACGGAGAGGTCGGAACCTGATCAATAACATTTGATCAAAATTCTGTCTAGGATCAGTTGATGGATGAAATGTATTACGTGAGTTATTAGGCATTTCAAACATTGTAAGTTTCTCTGATACATGTACACAATGAGCATAACTCTCAAGGTATTGAGAGAGTTCGTCAAATTACGTATAAGAGAGATGAGATGAAGGTTTCAGTTCTATTTAGTTTAAATCATTCTTCACAATCTTTGGGTCCCTTTGAGATCAATTGTTCAGTTGTCTGTATGAAATGCAGCATTAATGTACTTTTGTTTGACGTCTCTTTAAAACAGTCTTTGATTCACATGGATACGGCACCGAATACTGGGGTATGACTTCAAACTTTGATGTATGCTCTGCAATTACGGTCATTAAGAAGGGATTTTTTATCTGCCGATACATACGTACTTTTACACGGGACTTGCAAGACTCGAACCCGAATCCGAATCGTCTAAAGACGTACACTCCTTTGCAGCTCTATAAAATAAGACATCTCATAAAGAAATCGCATGTTAAAAATATTCCATTTCAGAATTTTTTCATAACTTTTATTATTACATATGCATTACATTGTATTTTAAAAAAAAACTTCGCCGGATTTAACGTACATCGACGCAGCAAACTTTCTTTCAAATTTGAATAAAGTTATGATATAAATGCAATATATTTTCTCAAAAGTACCAATATATCATAGGACAATAGGATCGGTACATACCAAAGTTTGTTTTTCCTCTTTCAAGCCTCGGACTTTCCATTTATGTCTTACTTTCTCATATTTTTCAAAGAAAGAGACATTTGGAATTCCAACAAGTTTTGTTTTTAACATTTTCAATATAAAAATTATAGTTCCCAGATCAAATGGGACCAGGTGTCCAGAAGGAGTTATTATCCTATGTACACGTACTACATCCGTCGCAAATATTCCATGGAAACCTCTTAAATTTAGTCAAATCTCAAGTTTCCTAGAAAAAGGCCAATGAAAGGGGTAAAGTAGAAGATACCAAGGGGCATTCCAAATTCAAAAAGTCGACGACAGACAAAATTGTGGCCAAAACAAAAAAGGAGAGAAGACTACACACAGAAATACACTAATTTAATCATACTTGAAAAAAAAACCAGATGTAATTTTAGTATTTGTACATTTCAAATGCAAGTCAAGCAAGAAATGAACATACACGGAATTTCCGAAGGTCTGATAGAGTACACATGACTCGGTGAGAAATAAGATACACAGTCAGAAAAGTGCGGTTAAAAGAAACTCGGAGGAGAATCGGTCATTTCACACCTTTTCAATAGCGCTTCTCGTCTTTGGACCGTTCAGCGTGTGAACATTTGACATGGCTAATACTGCACCTCGCAGTGATGCTGATCTTGTTCCTATGATCTTAACGCGGACGTGAGGATAATTAATAACATCAGAAATGTTCAGCCCGTATGTATGTAAAGCTCGTGTACGGTTACCATTGGCGTTATCAGTAGTGCTGATCAATCCAAATAAAATGTCATCATTTCCATAGCAAGAGCAATACTCCGTATATGTATATCCCTGTTGGGACTATAAGTTAGTATTCAGATAGCAAGCCTAGCGTCCACCAACACACAACACACTAATCAATGGATAGAAGACATCTAGATTACTATCTATTAGTGCAATGAGGTTTACTGGTCCACATGGAGAAATTTTGTTAAAAAACACACGCATGTGCAGCTCCTAAATCAATTTCCATCGCTTGTACTTATTTTTGTAAATACCAACGTCTAATATAGGGTTCAGAAAGACAGTTATATATCATTTTTACATAATCTTTGATACATTCGTTCTATATACATGTATCGATATAGAAACCTCTCCCACACATTCAAAACAAGTAGAATGGCATTTATAGTGTTACAGTGCTTAAAATAGAAGCTTTGTACTCATTTTATAAAAGATAAAAACGTTACGAAGTATGAATAATTTCAGACCTACACAAGTGATATAATATGTCTACCAATATACATATTTACTGTATACAGTGTTATTATTGCCCAGTCTGATTTTCATCCTAATGCACTTGAAAACAATTTCACCCGTTTTTAATTCTAACAATTCTATCCATGACATATAATTTTTTGAATTCGCCCAATTTTTCGCCCACTCGCTGATACTGAGGGCGATAGGGGCACACATAGAAAGGGGAAAGAATATGAATACATTAGAGTCGGTCTATAACGAATCGGCTTAAAGCGAATTCAGTGCTATAACGAAGAGGAATAGAAGCCCCGAAAAGAATTACTATTTATCTATACACGTAGTAAATTCTGATGTTTAAAACGAAGGATGCCTATAACAAATTCAAAAGTCAATCCCCTTTGCATTCGTTATAGACAAACTCTATTGATAAATAAGAGGTTTATGGATAAAGTTGTTTGATGAAATCATCGTGCAATAACAAGTGTAATGTAAATTCAAACTCCGGGAGCTGGAAAAGAAGCCAAATGTTAAGAACATTGAAAAGGGGTAAAGAAGAAGATACTAATGGGGCATTCAAAACTCAATAAAACAGCAACAGACAATACGGTGGCCAAACCAAAAAGAGACAGCACTACAAACAGTAATACACACAGTTACACTTATAACTAAAAATAGAGTAACACGAACAACAGTTAAACCCGGGGGAGAGTTCAGGTGTTCCGGAAAGGGCAAGTAACTCCTGCTCCACGAGTGGCACCCGTCGTGTCACCTATATTTCGAATCCGAGAAAGTGTCAAGTTCCGTAAAGTATTCATGTTCTTACATAGTGATGAAACACTCATGTTGAATACTGAATTGAGTGAAAACTACTTTGTTTGATGCAAGAGTTGTATGCAAAAAAAGGGAAACATTAGGCAAACTGATGATTCTATTCTGTTGGATTATATTTTCACACAATTTGTTTAAATGCTTTTTCATGAAGGCCTGCGGGTACTTTGAATTCCAGTGCATTGTTGATATTGTGTGTGGGAATGCAGAAAAACAATCACATCATACTTTTGAAAAAGTTGAACGACCGGATGATGAGGGGAAAATTCAAACACTGGTATAAACCAGATCCAATATTTGTATTATATCAACAATACACAAACACGAGACAGAATTAATTGTCGTAATACAGTTAGAATATTAGATCATTTCTTGCAATGTTGCGCAATATTAACATAAATTCCGGATTGAATTCTGCTCTCACCGATTCCGGTTTTCTCTAGAGAGAATACAATTTACATAATTATGATTAATCATAAAGCTCATTGCCAGAAAAGAAAAAAAGTGAAGATGATACTACTATTCGGAAGAGAAAATATATCTGTAACATCCAAAAAGTGTTCTTGCTATGGCAATTCATTGTTCAATACGGCATAAGCATTGCTTCAAGTAAAAAGTTTTGTTGATATTCCTATTTTCGGTTTTTTCGGCATGTAGACAAATTTGCAATATTTGAATTATACTCTTGGTTTGTCAGTTAGTAGAGGTATTTCCTAACACTGTCTATTATTAGGTTTGCCATGACTCCATGGTTTGAGTGTTTGCCGTATTACCGTGATCGAGGTCAAAGTTCGAACTCGTTCTGCGGATTCGGCTAGCCTTTCCCATTGTTTTAATGAGACCGTAAAACCGAAGGCCCGTGCTACGGTAGGTGTCAGCATGTTCATGAAGTATCATTATTCAATGGTGTTTGGTGCCGAGAGTAGGTCAACTTTATAGCTCGCCACCGTCATACGTTGACGTCTCCATATCAGTGAAAGATTCTTTGGTTTGACGTTGTTCAAACAATAACTTGAGACCAACTGTCTGATAGTTATCTTAATTGTGTGTACCGACGAAAAATATGGCACAGACAGCATCCCCGTCCTTCAAACGTTTGATACTTAATGGAGAATCCATAAACGGCGTCTCCGACAGATAAAACTTATTAATAGATTTTTTACATGTAGATGCAATGTTTTATTGACTGATCTTGGAATGTTCACCGACGGGAAGCAACGCTTTGTTGGGTAGTTTTATTATCTGTCAAATTTCTATACTATAACCATCAACAATAAAACAAAATCCATATTCGTTTTATCAGAAACACGTCAAAGAAATATTGATAGCAAATACATATTGTATGAGAGCACATATTTGTGGCGTGGACTTTTTTATTCTTTTTCTCTAATCAGACTTCTAATTCAATAAATAATGAGTTTATTCTTATTTATCATTTTTATTTATTCTGTGTTCTCACAGATAGAAAATTTCAAAATATCAAGGTTTTGTTATTTAGTAGACAAAAGGTTTTTTTTTAGTTCCAGCAGGAGTTGTCGTTCCTTAGTATTGACGTTCCAATTATCTTGCGTAGCAGCTGAACAGTAACAATTTACCTATACGCCAATGGCAATTACTTAAGTATTATGCGGCGCTTTTTACATTGATTATTGATAATACAACTTAGTAATATAATCAAAGTTACCTATTTTATGTTTTATATCATATGCTTATAAGCCGAAGTTGCCAAACGCGAAATTTATTGTGTTCCTTGAACTGGTGTGGGACAAGGATTCAATATCTGTGTTATAATGCATAATAAATAATAAAAAAGGATAGTTGTTACTATTGAATTATTATGTAACGTCCCTCACAAGAACATTTTCAGTCAGATTGAGAAATTAATACATACCAATGAAGGAGACAATATTTGGTATTCGCTTAGCACATTTGAGTTTTGAAAGCTCTTTCTTGTGTAAACACCAAATGCAAAACTGAGTCTTGCTTTTCAATGCCTAGGGCTCTGCAGACAATACAATTGCTACTGGTTTAAACGCAATAAGTTTGTTACAATTTGCATTTGAACCCTAAGGTTTGATGGCAATTGCTTTGCTATTTTTTTAACCATTAGCCTACTGTGGCCTGAAGGTACATTGATAGGGATTATATGAACATTTGTAGAGTCGATGTTCGATACTATCCGAGTGACCCCCTGTATTAGGTTAACTCCTTGACTTACCCGACAAGAGCCGTAATCATATGTACCCAAACTATACACATAATGTTTGTATCAAGTGACTTTAGAATAACCATTGAAATTGAGCATCTGCGTAAAAATAAAAATTAAGAACTTTTATATAACATTTAATACATGTAATTACCTGATAATTTACTTTAGTTACAAAATTTAATATTCATATATGTATGTATCTTACAAATAAATCTCTTATTGTTAATAGATATGGGCGATTGACTCAGGCATGTGTTAAGTGATTCCCTGTTTTAATTAACCATTATTTATTAGTTCCTTTGAAAATCACATAATACAACCTTGACTGTAGTTGATAGTTTGACTACATATATATGCACAGATATTTCTCTAACATTTGAGTTAAAGTTCACTTCATCGTTGCTATAAATGGAGAGTTTTCCGGGTTGCTTTATTCCGTTTTCAAGTTGACAATGATGAAATTTTAGAATATGCGCCTTTCTTTGATTGTCAATTTGACGTGAAGAAATTGTATTTCTCATTATAATTTCTACCAATTAAAATCAGAATTATTCGGTCAAATTTTGGATGACGTCAGCGCAACTTCAATCGGTGTCGATTTCAATTTTAATCTTGTCAAAAAAATTATCGTATTCTTTGACAGTACTGTAACTCTTACCATTTCCATTTTTAAGTACCACCGTCGTCCATGTGTCCACAATGGTTTCTATAAATAGCAACATTTTTCCTGCTGATTTGTTAAGAGTGGCCTTGTTTAAATGAATAATAGAGATATATTTAGGCATTTATCCGCCGTTTTCAATAAATCAATTTTTGTATGAAAATAAGAGATAAGATCAATCCCGTACATTTATTTTAGGAAGATGAGATATCGATTGTTTTCTAACAAGATCGTACATTTCATTATGTTAGCATTGATTTCACTTAAATGTCGTTTATAATACCTTCTGTATTGACAAGATAACATAGAAAAAGAGGAGCTTTGTTATTTGTTTTGTTTTTCGAATTCTATCTGCTTTTTCCTTTTTGATTTACAAAACAAATCCGGAACACAGACAACGATTTGATGACGTAAATTAATTATTGAATTTTAAATTGAGAATACCGGTGGGCAGGCTGAAGTTATTTCTTATTGGAAGAGAGTTTTAAAATATTCGGTCAAGTGAGATGGAAAAACTGCTTACGTAGCAAACGATTTTGAAACTTATGAAGAAGACATAGGATACTGATCATCACTTTTTGCGTCGACTGATCATTCCACGGTAAAATGAAAAGGTAGGAAGTAGGAACTAGATATTCTGTGTCTTTATATGAATGTCAAACATCATTAAGTCGAGCTTGCATTACACCATTTTGTTCTAGAAATTTGCTATTGAATCGGATATCTATATCTTTACTTTATATACTATATCTATATAATTACATCAACTATCTATGTTAAACAACATTTATTCATGTACAATCCAAATACTAAGTATGGTAATATAAAAAATATGAGCTATAAAATATCATTTAACAGTTGTTCATGTTGTAATATTGTTTCATATCCCACTAAAGGAATATTCCAGGGCCACCGTGCCCTAGTGCTTAGCGTGTTTGCCTTCTGTTCCTGGGTTCGTCCTGGGTTCGAATCCGAGGCACGTTGCGCGACTGCAGCATTGTTTGTTTGTTATTTACGAGCTTTAAAAGTCATAAAATGTATTTTACAGTTAAAACGATCATATATAGCTATGAGTAAGTTAACAAAGTATACAATTATTGTGTAACTGGATCTTGTGTGGCATCGTATGATTATTGAGGTTGTTTTGAAGCTTATCTATAAACAGATACATGTATATAAAATGTCATAAGAGTAATCCTTATGATGTGACAGTTTCAATCTACAATTGTTCATACGTTTGCTTTGTATCTGAATCTATCATAGCTTCTCATTATTGCATACAAGGAAGTATTAAGGCAATTGTTTTTGGGGTAAGAAAGAGAAAATACTTCAAAATCGATTATAAAGTCATTACCGAGATTAAGAGTAAATCCAATCAATTGTACAATGTACACACACAGATAAGACTTGTTCTGTCGCAGTTAGGAGAGCAAATCGTGTTAAAGGCTGCGGCTGAAGCCATGGAGATGATATCACCGCTACGAACTGACAACTATAGCTCTGAATGAATGACATATGATTATAGCGAGTCTGACGTAGCCTGTAAATTCAGTACATATACAACGATCGGTTCTGATATAAATCCCAGGAGATTCAGATTTCCGAGATTTGGGAGAGACTATCTTCACATGAACATGTTTTTTTTTATCCCCCTTGAGATCTCTTTACTGGGTGATTTTAATTTTGATGATAGAAGTAAGAATTGTGTGGGCGAAACATTCGGGACTTATATGATTGATTTCTTATTCATACAGATTATGGACACATACCTATATTTCCTTTGCGCATATACATGGAATGCAGAGTTAATTATTCTTCCCGTCCAACATTTGCGACGAATGTGACATAAAAACAGCAAACGCTGTCCCCTTCCGGGCACCTGGTCACGTCCCGTTAGGGACTTGTAATTCTCTCACGTTGAGATTATTACCAACTTGTAATATCTGTAAGAACTTGGACTTGGAGCTTCTTCAATAGTTACCTCATCAATCTTATTCTATTGTGGTTATTAGCTCGTCTTTTAACGACTGCGATAGGGATCAATTTCTCATTTTTGGCATTTGAATTTGACTTCGGTCTTTGGCCGGATGTGACATCACAAGGGGAAGCTTTATTCTTGCGTAACACTTGTACCAAACTCTGCCTCTCTACAAATCCATGTTTGAGCAACAGGCTTGTCCCGCAACATCTGGTTATTAAATAGTTCTGATTGAAATTCTCTTCTTTTTGTTTGTATTTTCCATGATGCATGAATGCTATATCAGTATCATTCTAAATTGAGATGTTCTGCAATTGAGATAAATTCCGGTTTTGTCCAGATTGATTTTGCTATATATATTACTTGTTATCCCTGTTCTCTATTGGTTTTTTTTTGGGGGGGTGCATTTTTTTGCATTATGTATACACATGAAATAGCCCATTAATAAGCATCTTTAAAATAAAAAATATATACCAAACTTGTCTCAGCTCAATACCATTCGGTTCGACCATAAATCAAATAATATATGTGTTAGTGAGTAGGTGAATACACTAATTACACTAAAAATAATGAAAAAAGTATTGGTTTTTTTTAATTTAAATGAGACACAATCAAATCTCGCTATCAAGGCCTCCATATGACTTAAATTCGTCTGATTAACGAGGCGATCTCCTAAGCGAAACTGAATTAGCGTAAAATAATGATGATAGCTAATATGCATTTTGATTATCTGTTTTTAAGTTGTCTCCTAAGTGAGGTAGTATTTTGGTGAGATCCTTCTGTACGTCAACTGTTTTTAAATTTATGAACATCGACCATGACTTTAAGAAATATTGGCATATTCCTATGCTGCAATAATTTTGTAAATCCAGTTTTATTTGTGAGATTTTTAATTTCGCCATATTACGCGAAGATTATATTATGCGAGGATTCTTACTAGCGAAAATAAATTAATCGCTAAATATTTTACACTGGAATAGATGTGCTTCATACAATAAAATCGCGAAATTGTTCTCGCGGGAACAGTGAGAAATAAGGTCTCGCGGAAATTTCTTGATTTTCAGTATATCACATTCTTTAGCAGATAATTAATTGTATTTAATTGCCTAGAGAAACATTTGCAGGAGAACGAGGTCCGGTGCGCACGTCAAAAATGATCGCACATAGTCATTTCTCAGCCGATTTAGTTTTAATGATACAACGATTTTTCTCTTATACCGATCGATACCTCCCCTAGACTAGATATTTTGTTTGATGTAGAATGATTAATAGCCTTTATGATTTTATCGAATTTCGATTACCGTTGAGCTTATCATAAACCACAACGGGAGGCATTTGATGTTCGTAACGAATGAAAGTCGTTTTTATCATTTTTTGAATAATTGAAAATAGACCAAGGAAGAAAGAAATGCTTAATTTGCAAGCAGGTGGAAGATATTGATAGAAGTAAACAAAAAAGTATGCAAAAGAGCAGAGAAACCTTAAAGCATCTACATAACAATTATAAGAGACACACAAAAGGCGCTTATGAATGTTTACAGGCTAGCATGCACATCTACGGATATTTAAATACAGTGCAAACATGTATGCATATGTGACGCTGAAACGATACACTACTAACTTTGCAATAACGGATTGTTTTTGTTGTTATTCTTGTACAATAATGTGTTCAACTTACCTGATATTATCTTAAAAACTCGAATCTCTATCTAATTGGCCACTTACTATGCATTTTGAGAAATACTTGTATTATTTTCACTTTTATCGTACGTATTATATGCATTGGAAATTATGTTTATGACAATAAAAATTAAAACAACGATAATAATAATAATAATTATAATAACAACAATAATAATAATAATAATAATAATAATAATAATAATAATAATAATAATAATAATGATGATGATGATGATGATGATGATAAAAGTAATAATAATCATCATAATAATGATGGTGATGATGATAATAATGATGATGATGATGATGATGATAAAAATTATAATAATAATAATAATAATAATAATAATAATAATAATAATAATAATAATGATGATGATGATGATGATGATGATGATAATAATGTTTTAAAGATACTTACATATTGAATTTGCCGACTGTACGTGTATTCAATTGTGTTTTTCTCCCTTCGTCTTACTCTATTACATCTGGCATCTATAAATACTTTTACAGGATTAACATGTTTTAGTTTTATTGTTTTGCCTTTCCTAATTTCTCACCTGTTTCCGTCCCGCATAGTATTTAACACTTCATTATGATCCGTCTTGGAACAAGGATCAAAAGAGTGAGATCACTGCACTGGACACGAATGTTTGGGAGTTGCTAGCTAGCTAGGTAGCTAGCTAGCTAGATAGATAGATATATAGGTAGGTAGGTAGGTAGGTAGGTAGGTAGGTAGATAGATAGATAGATAGATAGATAGAAAGAGTAGAAAAACATTTAGGTTAGTGGTTGATTAGGTTAGTTGGTACATGCAACGGTCGGATGAATCGATGAGAGAGAGAGAGAGAGAGAGAGAGAGAGAGAGAGAGAGAGAGAGAGAGAGAAGTCGATTTCTTTCAAAACCTTACCACTGATCGGTACCAAGTTTCAATAAATGATAACACAAAATGAAACCTTGATAGAATTAGATTGAATCATGGTTACATACAAACAGTTTATTTAACCAGATGTTTGAACTTACTATTGGCTTGTATTCTTAAAAAAATATTTTTCATCTGAACATAGTGTTGGTATCATGCTCAAAAGAAACAACACAATGTTTACCGAAGTCAGCAGGTGCGGAATGATAGTTGTTGTTCTCTTCGATGATTGATAACTGATAAGAGGTATTCCAACTTAATTCAGTTCTAATAGATATTATATATATATATTAACAAGTGCGTTACTAGTGGAATATCTATTTCAGAATACATTTTTTCTTGTTTGTTTGCCATAATTTTGAAAGTTATATCAAAATACAGCAGTTACGAATGACAAGGACTTTAAACAGTTGTGTTGGTGTTTCAGATTTCGTTTTAACGGATAACATTGCAGAGAAATACGAAAATAAACGTTTTGAGCAAAGGGGTAGGACAATGTTGCATGAAACATGAATTGTCTGAGTAATGAATTAACTACAGTAGTTATCTAATGAAGGAAATAAAATAAGGGACATCAATATTCAAATATCGAACGGCAGACGACACCATAACCAAAACAGAAGGAAACACATAAAGCTTCAAATAGAGCACCGCGAGTCCTACTTAGAACCGATGGTGAAATCAGGTACTTCGGAAGGGCGAGTAACCTCTGTTCCAAGGGTAGCGCATGAAAAATGTGTTTATACCAATCATAAATTTACATCTGTTGGCTATGTTAGATATCCACAGGAAAGACGTCGTTGTTCTGTGATTAGCACGTTATTGCCGATCTTGTAGTCATGGGTTAGAATCAACTCATTGGGAACGGCTTGATGTCCCTGTCCTTCGAATGAGACAGTTAAAACCAATATATCTTGTCACAGCAGGTATTAGCAAGTTAAAAAAAAAACCTCATTGCTCAACGGCTGCAAATACCGAACAATGACAAAAATTTAAGTCCTTTACCAGCGTGCGCCGACGTTTCTATATAAGTTAAAGATTCTTTAGTGTGGCGCTAAACAATACAACAGCTACACAAGCTTTACACAGCTTTTTTACCTATTAAAATGTTCTTTTCTGAGCAATCTTATTTGAGATTATGATTTATTGACATGTTTTATAGCCTAACCAGGTGGTACCACTTTTGACAGTTCTCTCTTTTTTATGACTTCTTAAAATAGAAGTTACGCAAGGTGAATTACATCATCTCAACATTTTTTTTTGTTTTGCTGTGCGTAAGGACACATGGGTCAATGTACGTAATATGAGGAGGTAGTAATTCTCGAAATATGAAAGGAAACATATTTCTGCATATATCTGTGATATCGATATCTGTCTACAAACTCATTTTTTAACAAATGAAAAACATATGTAGGAAAATTACTTATACACATAAGATTTTTAGATAATAGTAGCATATTGTTCAGTGTCGAGTTGCAGAGTTTGCTCCCTTTAATTTATCATAAACATAGTCAACAAAACATCTTAGATTGAAGATTGGGACATTTATCTTTGCCCTACATTTTTTTAAGTAACCTTTTCAACCCCAACTATCTTGATGGCATGTTCTTTTACATTGTCTTAGACTAGATATTGTTGGTTGCAGGGGTGTCATGCTTTATCGTCATAATATCATACGTTAAAACCCAGCATTAAGTTTCTGTAATTTGGAATTCAATTTATAAACATAAAAACTGGAATTTCAACAATTCAAAATTAGAAAATAGAAATTTCACTGATATTTACAAAGTCTGCATTGGTTACAACGAACCAAGTATTTAACTTTTGGCCTTGGGGACTGTCGTTGCCAAGTGGTTAGCTTGTTCGACTTCTGACCATGAGGTCCGGGATTCGAGCCCGAACCACGCTGCAGTGGACGGTCCCTGTCTTTTGAATGAAACGGTCAAAACCTAGATTCCGTGCCACAGTAGGAGTCGGCACGTTAAACAACACTCCCTGCTTTATGGCCAAGCAAGTGTCGAGCATAGTCAAAAATTGTCGCCCTTCACCGGCACAGGCTTTCATGATAATTGCGATTTAAATCTAGTTATAGAGACCAAATATTTTAGCTTAATGTATAACTATTCTAACAACTAATAAAGTAATTCTACATGTATTTCATGAATTCATGCTTCAAAACTACTAATTTTGAAATATATCGTTTATTTGAAAATAAAAATGTTTCTCAATGGCATAAGAACAAGAAAACAATTACTCAGAAAACAAAAACTTTAGTACAGGTGAACGCAGCTTCCAACTGGTCATTGAGGAATGTTTTATGGGTATTAATATACGTCTATTTTTCAGACTATTTCTATCGCGATATTTTGGTCTGTACTATCGCCATACTTTGACTTAAATTAGAAACTCGAAAAATATTTAAAGAAACATTTATAACAATGTAATTAGCATGAACCACTTATAGTGTGCTTCTGACGTCAAAATGATTGGTACTTTTGTTTGTAAAGTACACGTATGCATTTCTTTTTCATAAACTTCAAAGAATTACGGAATTTTACACAAAATCCTTACGCATTGACCCTAGGTTTGAAAAACTGAAACTTCAGAAATACATATATGAATTATACTGTATATGAATAAGAAGTAAACGTAGGCGAATGATAAGGACAAATTCATTTGAAACTTAAATTTGTATTTTTTTTTCTAGTTAACTGCAACTGAACAGCCTAAGATTTATTTCGCTCAAATAGAAATGCCAGGGCAAAGGGGTTCAAATATTAGCCTTTATCCGGTATTAGGGGTAATTAGGTCCTTAAACCTGTTGAAAGCTTTTGTGACACGATGCCTCCATTTTTGCTTTGGTGTTGGTTTTTTTTTTTTTTTTTTTTAATTGGAACGAATTTGAATTTTCACTTAAAATACCAAGAGGTCAACAAGTACCCATTTCAGGGACTTATGTTTGTCCATATAAATTCTAGTTTGTCGTGATCTATCCATTAGGCAATATTGATGGTTAAACGGCTTAAATTTGAATAAATACTTATATCGGAAAAGGCATCACAATTACTTATTTACAGATTTTTTCAATATAAAATGAATTACAGAATAACTAAATACGTTTAGCCTGTTCGTCTCCTAAAAGCGAGGTCGTGAGTTGCAAATGAACGCCGCGCTCTGGTTGGTTTCCACTGTTCGAATCAGGCAATAAACTCTGACGTCCCGTGTCACAGTAAGTGCCGGTATCTAAAAGAAACAATCTCAAAATGGTCATAGAACAAATTTATCGCAATTATCAGCCTTCAGTGGCGTTTTCTTTGTGTTTGATAGGGATGTCAAACAAACAATACAACACACCAAATTAAATATTTCAATCTGTCATCGCACTCCTCGACTTAAAATCAAATAAAAGTAGAGCATAATATAAAACGTACAGAGGAATTCAATCAGAATCATTATTTAAACAGTGTTGAAATTTATTTGATAATATTGTCATTTTATGTCAAATGACGTAACTAGTGCACGTAAAGTGCAATAGATTAAGAAGTGAAATTGATCCAATATATTTTTTTACGTCAAATTATGTAAGACGTGCATGCATAGTGCAAGACATCAAAGGAATGTCTGAAGAATTTCTTTGGTCTATTCTGAACAAATTAGTAGATACTCGCGCAATAGTACCCACGTGGTAAGCGGGATATTCGTTAGAAGTAGTGTTATTATAAGCGATATAAAGCAATCATTTATGCACATGTCACTGGAGTGCATCAATACGTATTTAATTACCCAGGATACCAAAATAGACTGTAGGGTAAATAAACATGCACCACTAACACGTCAGTGACCGTTATTGCTGATGCCGTGACCTTTGAACTCGCATGTTGTATGGAAATGTTATTGCCGTATCACATGTACAGTAGTGTCGGTACGCGAAAGATTCCTTACTGCTTACTCGATCCAAGTTCATGCGCGGATCTAGAGGGGGTCTAAGAGCGTCCGAACACCACCTGGAAATGCCCCCCACCTGGAATTAGCAAAATATATACCATTATTGGTCAATTATACTTAGATTCTCATTTTAACAAGGTCGGTTTTTTCCTTGTCACAAGTTAGACACCCCCCCCCATAAAAAAGTCCTAGATCCACGCATGCAAGTGTCATGCATGAACTGAAGTTTGATGGTAAAAATGATCAGCAGAAGTTGTAAAGCTGTTCATGTTTTGTTGGACACCGACAAGTTTCCATAGTAATGCATTCCTAAAGACACGACCAATATAAAGCTAATATCAAAAGACAGATGACAATCTTCAATGTTTAATATAATTGACAAATTGCACTCGTTAGTATTAAGGTGTTTATGTAAAACCTAATTTTCAAAAGCCAATTTGTATCCGTAAAAAATACAAATATAAATATTTGATAATGATTTCTCTAATGAAACTGTCTCATATAAACAACATGAACGTTAGTTCTACAGGAATAAAATCATATTCACATATATGTATGTTTGTAGTTTATGAAATCAAAATTATAATCATTCAATTCAAGTTTGATCATTTCCACGGGAGGAAACAACAAAGATATTTGAAATAGAATTAAATATTTAGGGATTTCTGAAATAGCTGCATTATCTCCGATCTAATTCATCTGACAAGCTAGTTTTTATGTATAATTTCGGTCCGATGACCAACGACTAATTTGTCACAATGATAAATAGACATTGTCCTCGAAAGGGAAGGTTTGTTGATTGGTTGTATTGTTGCTTTAAGTCCCACTCATGAACATTTATATATTTTAGTTAGTCATATTTAAACTAAATTAATCATTCTTCATCGCTTAAAATGCAACTGTATAGATATGTTTTATGTATCACGGTTGTTGTATATTGCCATTGTAACGATACCACTTTTAATAAAGATATGATCCCATACATGGGGGGAAAGTAAAATAGAGAGTAATTCTGATCTACTGAACCTCTTTTTTTACTACTTAATCTTATTCACTCTGTGTTCAATATCTTTTGGATACACCCTAATATTTTTATTTAGGAATGCTACTCCCTGTTTCATTTCTGTATATTATCTGTATATATCACGTTGCGCGTAGAAATATTCTTCAATTGTATTCGTCATATCTCCATCATGACGTCAAAGGTTTATAAAAAAAAAGAAACTTAGCAAATTGGTTGTGACCACATCACCGCGCTACGCTGCGCTCGAGTTGATTGCACCCATGTTCATATCATATCTATAACTGTTTCATAAATTCTAAATACACAAAACATGTTATTTTGAATTATTCATTTCTTATGTATCATTAACCAAACCCACTCTAAGTATGTGGTCAGGACTTCATTCATAGTTAATTGAAATGCAAAATAAATTGGCTTCACCGAAGTATTAACAGCAGAACTATTTTTTTTATTCCATGGCCGAGTTATCTTCGTAGAGTGCAGGCGCATAGATAACATGTTTGTTTGTATGCTCAAGCATTTAAATGTTTTGATTATTTTTCAGCACATGTAATATTACATAATTTTTCTGTTTTGTGATATCGATACTTCTTGATTTTAAAAGGCTTGCATGCTTCAGCATTGGAGCCTTCGTTCTTCAGTCTTCCATCGTTTCCTCGATATTAAATTGTGTGCCACTTTTTAAATCGAGATACTACAAACAAAGGCTACTTACAAACCAGTTGATGCTTCAGGGGTTCCAACAGCCTCGGTTAAAGTAAATTCTACAGTCTGTACAATCGTCTAGTTTGCCGATATGATCTGCCATTGGGTCGAATGATGTCTGACGTGTTTCATACCGGTTGTTAGATCGTTCTTTAAACACTGATTTTACCTATTGATTACTCCATTTACCTGATTATGAAATAGCGTCAGGGCGGTTGTGACCGGTCAACATGGAATGCTTACTCCTCCTTGGCACCTGATCCCACATGTGGTGTATCCAGAGGTTCATGTTTACCCAATTCTTTATTTTGTATTTCTTATAGGAATTATGAGATCGAATACTGTTCGTTACCTTTATCTTTTCGACGAAGGGAAATATTTGTACATGGAAAGATAGATTAACTTTATTACCTTTTTACTTTGAAAACAAGACATAAATGCCCCTCCCAAACTGCGCTATTTTCTTGATTTTTTCAAACATTATCCAGAGAAACAACCACAGTCCTAACAGCACGAGGGGTGGTCCCTTCCCGCATCACACCCTTTTAGCGCTTCGCCATCAGTTGGAGCCTTCGGCTTCAAAGCATAATCAGTTCGCCTTTTCGCCTGCAGAGAGAAAGGTTTTTAAAAGATACAAGTTAAAAGTATTTTTCTCATATCATTCTTTATTGCAGTCTCTCTACAGCGACCTCGAGTTCTCTAATGATTTTATAGATTCTTAAAATAAAATGAGCACAGGAATTAGAAATGACTCGAATATCAACATGTCAAAACACGTGATGGCTCGTTTATTTTCACAATGCTCTATGCCAACAATATGCTATTTCTAGTGTTATGAATGACTTTTAGGCGTAGTCTTATAAGTAACACTTGATTGTCAAGGATGCTGATCTTCTTTAGTATGTCCCGTCTTACAGAGGTAGCACAAGTAACTCTTGCTGAAAGGGTGTCGGTTTTCATCCGAAATAATAAACTTGTATGACGAGAGTGGTCTATGATATTTATAGATGGAAATATTGTAATTATGTAAGCATTGCAGTAGGGCCAAGAAAACCATTTAGGAAATACAATGTACTCAACAATATTATTATACAAATTGTCTAAGGATGCGTTTTTTCGAAGGCACTCTCTTCTCTTTTGGGCAGCTAATTTAAGATATATTAGTGAATATATCCTAAAGAATCAAATTTCAGTATCATGAGTAAAAAAATAAACAATATATTTGAACGGAATAAGTAAATGCTATTGTGTTGTGATGATTTCCTTAACGTCAGCTGTAAAATATAAGAATAACGGTATTGCTTTGTCAAATGCAGTTACAAAAAGTCGAGAAACATGAAATTTCATACGAAGATGAATAAGCACTACGCGGAGAGTCAGAGTCCATTAGAATATGGAAAATTGAAAGCAATAACAGCCTCAACATTACGAAAAAATGTGAATTCCGAATGGAATGGCAGTAGGTGTCAGAATGCATTAGGAAATATTTATTACATTTAAAATTAGTTGTCTCTCTCTATCTCTTTTGCCTCCCGTGTATCGCAAAATTTTACTTCAAATTTCTTCTTAAATACACTGTTTAAGTGTTCTTTCTATCTATCTTTCTCTCTCATACATACCAAGGGAATGGAAAATAATATCCACAGACAAAAACATCGACTACGAACCAGTCGGCATGCATAGTAATGAAAGAAAGTGATTAGCAACTTGATATCTGTATTATTGGCTTGAACACTGACGCCCCTCTGACTGTATAGAACTGCAAAAGTGATCTTTGAATCAAGTCAGGCTTGAAATCAAGACTTAATGCTTGAGACTAATTGGATGGATTCGTTCGTATTTTTGTTTGTTCTCATCCTTTGATTCGCCCCCAGTAGTCTCTAAACCCTCGAGTTGGTCAGTGTAATCAGACCAATTTTACAAATCAAGTACACTTCTAATGCAATTCTGCTTATGGAGCGGCGTCTCGGTTAAGAGTAAAGGTTTTTTTCCTAAGATATTTTTTGTATTAAACAAATGGTAATATATCTGTAAAGCAATCGACTATTCTGCTGGCTTTTTCTGTTGCTATTGGTAGAGTGCTAACCTCAAAGTCGTAAGGTCATGGGTTCGATCCAATTGGGAGGCATAGCTGTTTTTCTATTGAGACAGATAAAAGTGTTCCTTGGGGTAATGCTTTGTGCAGATGTTAGTTCATTAATGTTCACTCATTGATCAATGATCCCGCGTTTGGAGCGTGGCTTAATTACTGAAACCCTTTGCTTGGATCCTATCTATTGAGTGAAAATAAATATCAAATCAAACAAAAATAACACACAATACAAAGCATCTTCTACGTAAAATTAATGTTATCTTAGTCTACATATATTTGTTGTATATACAGTCTAACCTGTTTTAAGAGACTGTCCAAGGTAAGGGAAAAATGGGATCACATATGACAGGTGGTCTCTTAATTCAGATGATTTATATAGGAAAAATCCATTTTGGGAACCATGCATTTAGGTCACATAAGACAGGTAGTCCTTTAATTCAGTTGGTCGCTAAGGCAGGGTTGACTATACAGTCTAACCTGTTTTAAGAGACCGTCCAAGGGAAGCAGGAAACAGGGTCACATATGACAGGTGGTCTCTTAATTCAGGTGATTTACATAGGAAAAAATCCATTTTGGGAACCATGCATTTAGGTCACATAAGGCAGGTAGTCCTTTAATCCAGTGGGTCGCTAAGGCAGGTTAGACTGTATATCGATGAATGTCATCCTTTTTTCTTAGTGTAAGGGCATATTTTGGAGTGCAAAGGTTAACTTTTGGGTACAAAAGCAATTATATTTTTAAAGAACTGCAATTCGGAAAAACTAAGTGGGTAGCAGTCTGGAATTTGATAAGACCTTCTCTAGTGAAGCCAATCGTACGACTTATGCCGACACTGTGCTCGTTGAGCGAAAACTAAAAGTGAATGACAATGTCCCTTTTGCACAATTGTTTACCATTCGAAATTGGCAAATGCATCCAAATTGATTTTTGGCAACCTAATCATTAAATGTGTCATAGTTATGAAAGCAACTTTATGAATGATTTACAATATGTTAATATTTTAAGTTAAAGTTGACGAGAATTGGCCCTTCATCAAAATCTAAATGTCTCAAGGCAACCGGGGAATACACATCAATTACTAAATATGATCAGTATTGTTTTAGTGCGTACATACTATGTATATATGGAATGCACTCGTATGCACAAGTTTGTGTCGACTAGTGATGTATGTTAGTGATTAGCATGTGTTTATACAAATGTTCTATAGCCCTCTATATTATAATTTAATACTACACTATTTTGGCAACTCGGCAATTCTTCTTTTTTTCTTCTACTTTTCTTGAGCCACTATGATTTTTGTAAGTTCGACTTAAAAAGGTGTTCAGCTCCAGTTTTGAATTTTTTAAAATTAATTATTTCATTTTTGAGAATATAAGAATTCGCATATTTAGGCTAATTTAAAAGTTGTCGTGAATATAATCTAGTGAAGAACGAAGAAGTTTACGGGGACATGTATGTGAGACTTTGTTGATTCAGCGCGAACTTGGAAAGTTTGGTTTGCCATGACCTGCTTGGCTGTTACCGAATATTAGTGTCACAGATGATGTGGGATATGTTCTCCTTATCTTACATCTAATCCCGTCCTTTCTTTTCTTGTTTATGGCTATCACCGGGTTACATTTTTTCCGGGACTCGATACTTAGATGACACGACGGTTGCCGCGCGTGATCTGAGAGAACCTTACCTCCGGAACACCTGAACTAACCCGTTTTTGTTGGCTTCGCATTTCTATATTTTTGTTTTATCTGTTGCTGTGTAGATTACTGTTTGAATCATAGTCTTCTTTAATCTAAGCCATGGTGTTGTCCGTTGTTCGATTTTAGAAAATTGAACACCTCCTTGGTATCGTTAACTTCCCCTTATACGAATCGAGGTAAATATGCTTTCTATCGTAATAGGACGAAGCGGATATGTTTAGGTATACAAAATTTGTAGAATCCTCTTTCTACCTTATGTTTATTTACCACCATTTCATCATGTCTACGTTCCTATCATACCCCAACCTATCTCACCGACATAAATGTCATGTTGTTGCATAGACATAGACCCACCTTGTACAAAATAATTGTTATTTATAGGACAGGGACGTGCCGCAGAGATGAGAAAAATGACATAGAACCTACACTGAAAAAAAACTCTAAAGGCTTAGTGCATTTATTATCCATGAGTCTTAAGATTTAGTTCAAGGCGTTACTGAAGCAGCAGCAGTTCCGTCCCTTTCGTTTTAGGCAGTAAAAATCGAATTCCCCTGTCACAGTAGGTGATGACATGTTAAAGAATCCTCCCTGCTAAGCATAGGCAAAATTTGTTGCCCATTGCAGCCATACGGTGCCATCTCCATAAAACTGAAAGATTCTTGAGTGGAATGTTAGATAATAATTCAACAAATCGATGCAATCAAAACTACATGTATATCAATTGTGAAGAATCTATTGAACTACTTAAGTTTACGCTCACTTCTGGCTTTAATACCTTTAAAAGGAATTTTGAGCTTTTCCTCAGAGGGACGCATAATCGCCAAATGAGTTGTTTCGAATTCTTCGTACCCATTGCAATTGATGTAACATCGAATAATTGCCCTAAGTGAAGCTTTCGTTTGATAGCGAGTTGGAATTGAAGGTTTCGTTCGTCCCTTTTTATTCAAACAAGTAAACACTATTTAGCTAAAACATTTAACAGTTTCAGTTTTGAAAAGGTTATATTAGCACCTTGTGTTTCTCACTATAAATTTATAGGTTGTCTGGAAAATTGCCAAAAGTCATTTTCGTCATGTGCTTTGATATAAAAAAGTATCTTAATTTCGTTTGTTTTTACCTTGCGACACACTCGATTGATTGGTTTTTGGTAAATAATCGATACATTCAAGGTAATATCACGCCGGTGTGAAATCTGTTGTTTAAAGGCAATGGAGCTTTGTTGTAAATTTACAGATTTATTAGTGCTTGGACAAAGAGATGGGAAAATTTTCATCATGAACAAAATGTCGCAATTTATCTTCAAGATGATATCCATTGTATAGAAACAATGTGTTGGAGATGTGATGTTGGACAAATTTTTGTATTACGTGAGTGTGTGTTCATTTCCTCAAGACAGAACCAATCAAGAAGTATGTGTCATCACTTTCCTTGTTGAGGAACAGCTGTTGTAGATTTGTTGCACAGGAGATTACTTTTAGCAACAAACAAACAGAGAGTTTTGTTTGTGCACACGTCATAAGTTATTTTTAAATTCAACTTTTATTCTGGGATCAGGAAAAAGGTTCAAAGGAATGTTTTTGTCAGTTGGCGATTCCTTGGTTATTCGTGACTTATCAGGAATAAGGAAATAGGGGAAATCACTGAAGTATAAACATGCACTGTCATTGAATTGAAGCATTTATCAACGATTAGTAGATCTATACGGACTATTGAATCGAGAAAAAAATGTTCAATGGTCGAGTTGGTTTTTCTTCAAAACTTCATAAAATTCGGGATATCATCAACATGAGTATTCAAAGGCGATTTTCTTGGAAGGTATAATATTTTTTATTCATTAGCTTATCGTTTAATCTAATTTTCTTCAAAATTCCGTCTTTAATTGCATAAAGAAATACATACTCTCTGTTTAAGAATCTTCTTAAGTAATAAGGCCATGAAAATCAGTACATTAAAATTATGTTTGGGTTAATTAAACATACCTGAACTAAAAAGCAGTGAGTCTTTGAAACTCGAGATGCGATGACCCGTAGTAATTTGCAGCTGCTGAATCCCAAGACATCACTAACATGAAAAGGGATACTATGAAATTCTATTCTATTTCATGTAACATATCATTAATTTTCAGATGAAATGACGTAAATTGCTAATATAAGCATCTCAAAAAGACATCAAATATAAAACAAAAGTACACAATCTAAGAGCTATTGATT
>JACSZP010013791.1:2927-15282 GCA_016161895.1 Pinna nobilis | reverse complement strand
AAGCCTGAAGCATTTACTTAACTAAAGCTAATTCTGAGCTCTATTTGACCGAGAAGGTGTAGTTGAGAAATTCTCAGATTTTAGTTAGCCTATGTTACCTGACCCAGGTATTTTATTTATCTGAACAATTTGCTTGTGAACAAAAGTGCACTGATCAATGAGGCTTCACTATTCATGTTTTGTACTAAGTTTTATAAGGATGGCGTTTATGATCTGAAAAGAAGTATTACATATAAGTTTACATTGATTTGATTTAGAAATGGAAGTGTACATGTATGGGACAGGAACACATGTGAACGCCTGCTCAAATTTGATGGTGTACACAAGGAGGATATCCATTCTGTTGATTACCATGACAACACCATTGTGTCTGGATCCAGAGATGCAACAGTAAAGGTTAGCCTTACATATGACATCCTTGTGTAGAAGTAAACAAGAAACGACACCATGGTAGCATGCTCCTCAAAAGACGTATAGAATAAATACATGCCTCAGTTCTTTGGAAACAATCTGTGGGCAGAATGTGTCTAGGTTCAGATTTAACATGACTTGTGTCATGCCTTTTATTCATATGAAATTAAAAGCCTTGGTGATCAAGAATGTTTGGGCATGATTAATATTCCCTAGTTTGCTCTATAATTTCTTCAGCATTGGACAAATTTATTGCTAATTTCTTATTTGCATGTACATGTATGCTGTTGAGGGCATCACTGTTTCACAAACACATCTTGCTCAGTCATGATACAGCTGTGTATAGGTTATCTTGTCATAAAACCTCATTACTCCCACTGTCAAAGGATTACAGCATTGAAACTCAAAGATAGGGGCCTCCGTGGCTGAGTAGTTAGCGTGTTCGACTTCGAATTGAAGGGTCCAGGGTTCGATTCCCGCATCCCCACTCCATGGTTGGCCATCCCTGTCTTTCGGATGAGACAGTAAACACCGAGGACCAGTGTTACAGTAGGTGTTGGCACGTTAAAGAACCCTCCCTGCTCTACAGCCAGCAGTGCTGAGCACAGGCAAAATTTGTCGCACTTCACCGGCAGATGGAGACGTCTCCATATGAGTGAAATATTCTTGAGTGGGACGTTAAACAACAATACAACCAATCAACCAACCAACTCAAAGATATAACTTCAGCTACAAATGTACTATTCTTGACTTGTGAAATTTCGTAGGAAGGAGGCACGTTTTATTGTTTACTAGATTTTGGCATGAAATTAAGATGTGTGTGATATGTGCTTCAATAAATTATGTGTCCTGTTAACAGGTAATCTCTTGTGATGAAGATGATCCAATCAACAGTGTAAAAGCGGTCCTTTCTGCTGGTGACAGGGTGTGGTCTGTGGCTATTTGTCCCAATGGAAGGTAAATGATTATGGAATGATGGAGGTTTGGAGGGGAAAGAGAGATAAAGAATGTTTGTGTCAAGTTTTTAGTGCTTAAATTTCACGTATAAGATAAGTTGGGTCTAAGTTCCAGTCTGGATCATTTTATACACACCTTTACCAAAAGTTTGGGGGGATGTTGTTATATTGATCTTATTCCTCCAACTCTTTTTTTAGAATATAAATGCATGTACATCAATTGTCTGGCTACCATTTCCTATAGTTTTTCAGCTAAAACTGTAATATTTTGAAAGATTTTCAAACAAATAATGGAAGTGAACAAGCCCACAAGGGACTTCATTATTTTTTGGGGGGCAAATATTGGCAAAATGATAGATTGTTGTACCTAGTCATACTAGCAGCATACAGGGAACAAGGATTATCAGCATTTTATCCTCTCTGCATTGAAGCAGTAAAACTGTATGTTACTACCCCACTGCCTGTAATTAGGATAACCCTGTTTATATCAGAACTTATCTCACATTATACAGTGTCCCAGCTCAAACTAAAGTCGGGGAAGCTGAAACACATTACAGAAATACCTTGATCAGAAGGCAGAAAGTTTTTGGTCAAATATTGTTTAAGTGACAGTAGATGGACATGCTATTTTTTTGTGTTAGTGTACTAAAGAAAACATTATTTGCATAGGTAACTCTTCCTATAGTATTATAGCTGCAGCTCTGATACTTTGTAGGGTGCATCGTTATTGTCTTACAAACATACTTCATTAGAATAGATAAAAACTTGAAATCTTGTATATATTTAATTGAACTTTGACTTATATACATTTTATTTATAGTCTGTGTGCCAGTGGAACAGCTTTCTGTAGGGGTGAGGCTCCAGTGGGAGTTTGGGATCTGAACAGGTTGGTAGAAGTTACAGATTGACTAGCCAGATTTTATTACCTTAAGTGTCTTAAGACTTAGAATGATAGGCAGGATATCTTAAAGAAAATTGTATTCCATTGTAGCATTTTAGGTTGCACGGTATTAAAATATTGATGTACAAATTTTTTAGTATGAAAAATATAAACTGTCAGGACTCTTAAGTGGCAATTGCAATGATAAGATATTTAGAGTGGTCAGTATTTTCAAAACATCAATTACATAAATTTGTATACAGATAATAATTTAGATAAGGTGTTAAGGTATATGGTGGTTCAATCATTCAGTTGTTAACAACATTTTGATAAAGTCTGAAACATGAAAGTACAATGAATCTTATTGTCAAGGCCACATACATGTAAGTGACTAATTCAAATGTTCTGATTAGTGAGGCAGTCTCTTAAACTACTCCAAAGAAAGTGTTAATAACTGCAGAGGGCTTACTCATTGAGGTGTTCTTATAATGTAAGGTCTTCTGAGGTAAGTGGCATTGAGATGAGGCTGCAATGTATTTTCAAAGTGACCTTAGAGTCCCCACAGCTCTGGATGCTCAACAGTTAGTGCATATCCATGTATTTCCTTTCATATCATGAGCTCATGGGTTGAGGGCTTCTTGTGTTCTACATATGAGACAGTAAAATCAAAGGTGTTAAGATTCCGTATTGCTCAGTGGCTGATAGTGCTACGCACAAAACAAATTTGTAGCCATTTATGTGTACCAGTATCCAATGAAGTCTCCATATAAGTGACAGATCCTTAAGTGAGATTTTCAATAAAAACAACAAGAATATTAACTTTGCGGCATTAAATCATGGTATTTTGTTTACAGAGCCAGCTTGGTATCATACCTTGGGACAGATAACAAAGTGGGGGCTGGTGTTCTGGACATGAAGTTTGAGACCCCAGACCTGCTGTTGACAGGTGGATATGATACATATGTGAAGCTTTGGGACCTAAGAATAAACACCTGGTAAGTATTCTGATGTCTCTGTTAAACTGTTGACAGGTGGATATGATACGTTTGTGAAGCTTTGGGATCTGAGAACAAACACCTGGTAAGTATTCTGATACCTCCGTTAAACTGTTGACAGGTGGATATGACGCATATGTGAAGCTTTGGGATCTGAGAACAAACACCTGGTAAGTATTCTGATTCATCTGTTAAACTGTTGACAGGTGGATATGATACGTATGTGAAGCTTTGGGATCTGAGAACAAACACTTGGTAAGTATTCTGATTCATTTGTTTAACTGTTGACAGGTGGATATGACACATATTTGAAGCTTTGGGATCTGAGAACAAACAACTGGTAAGTATTCTGATTCATCTGTTAAACTGTTGACAGGTGGATATGATACGTATGTGAAGCTTTGGGATCTGAGAACAAACACCTGGTAAGTATTCTGATTCATCTGTTAAACTGTTGACAGGTGGATATGATATGTATGTGAAGCTTGGGATCTGAGAACAAACACCTGGTAAGTATTCTGATGTCTCTTTTAAATTGTTGACAGGTGGATATTGGGACAGGCCATATTGAACCAGGTAGCTCAGTTGGTAAAGCAGCTGCACTGTTAGTGAGAGGCCTGGGTTTGAATACTAGTCTGGCTAGCTGTCATATTTTACTCCCCTATTACATTGGCGCCCAACAAAATAACTCATAGATTGTTTGTAACCGGTACTGAGCATATAAGAACATGTAGTTCAGTTGGTATAGCAGCTGTACAAATAATGGGAGGCCTGGGTTTGAATTCTAGTCCGGTTTTCTATTTTTCCTCTTTGTATCACACAATGCTTAAGACATAATCCTTTGAAATGAAGGATGTTGAACATGCCAAGCTTACCCGCTTTAACTATCAAGTTAACGTTAAGTAGTCTTACTGATAGGCTCATGGTCATTGCTTTAGTTAGTGTCTTAAAATTGAAGTCTTATTATTGGACAAACTGTCATAGCCTAGTTATATATCTTGAAACATTTGTCATGCTTTGAGACACTAGAATGAACACCAGGATTGTGTTCAATATCTCATAGCTGCTACGTAACGATTTGAATATATTGGCTACATCTTACCTTGAATGGTTTGGTGACAAACTAAACATAAAGAAAAGACATTGCGTTTTGTTTGCAGTGGCTATGACATAGCCCCTTTGTTGTACAACGTCAGCTTTGCACATTGGCTTGTGGCGGTTACGACATAGAACACATGGTATGTGTTCAGATATTCATTGTGTTTAAAAGTCCAAGTCCCAGGCCTCATTGTTCATACTTAAAGGTTTCAAGTTTCAAGTGAGCATGACTGTTATTTCCCTGCCATTTGGTAGAGAAATTGAAAAATACTATATGGTTCAATGTTACCATCTATATCCACATGTTAGTACAACCCCTAACTATTCAATGGCCCTAGGTGCCCAGCATGGACCTAAATTTGAAGCCAATCACCAGCATATGTTGCTGTAGCCATATAACTGAAGGAATCTTCAGTGTACATGTTGTAGGTAGTTGAAAAACAATACAAAAACTCTAACGTTCAGGGAACTCCACAGTCGGCCATCCCNNGGCCATCCCTTTCTTTCTGATGAGACAGTAAAAACCGAGGTCCCTTGTCACAGTGGGTGTTGGCACGTTAAAGAACCCAGCAGTGCCAAGCATAGGCAAAATTTGTCCTTTCACCGGCACACGGTGATGTCGCCATGTGAGTGAAAGAATCTTGAGTGGGACGTTAAACAACAATACAACAACAACTACTGTCAGGCATATACTTTTTCATCTGTCTGTCTAATAGTCTACAGAAACTTTAACCAGGTGTTATCTTTCCGATGATAAGAAAAAGGCTTTTTAATATTTCACTTGTATATTCCTTACAACAAGACCTTCTATTGATACAAAATGTTTGAATTTGTGACTTTGACCTTGATAATGTGTGAATGAGGTTTAGTTTTCTGCTTTTTATGGTACAGAGACATCAGTATTTCACAAAATGTCTATTTGTTTTGTTCTATAAGTTCATTATATATACAATTACCTGTTCTATGTTACAGTGTTTGCCAGTGGGAAGAGCCATTTGACTCCACTGTCTGTTGTCTTCAGACGGATAATGATATGACAATATTTACTGGAACAGCACGGCATGGAATGGTGCGACTCTGGGATAAAAGGAAAATAACACCATTGCAGGTAAATGATAGACATGAAAAACTGAAGCAACAGTTAGAGATGGATTCTATCTCTAACTTTGTCTGACTTAGGTCATGCACAGGTTTTATACCCCTCCTCCCACCAAAAGATTTTTAGGAGCTGTATTGGAATCACCCTATCCGTTCATAGGCCTATATCTGTTTGTCTGTTTGTCCGTCCATCGGGTTAGGATGTTCTGAAAGCAAATTTCTCTGACAGTATAATGGATAGGGCTGCTTTCATATTTCATGCAAACCATCATATCTAGCACTTCATTATACATGCAGTATCAAGATATTTGACCTAGTGACCTTGACTCTGGCCTTGCAATATTTGTTTGGTTAAGAGGTTCTGAAAAGCAGAGTTTACTGAGTCTGTTGAAGTATTTCACTCTGTTAGGACTGCTATTGTTGTAATAAAATTTTAGCATTATTCTCTCTATCAAAATTGTGTCCTGTCATCATATTAAAGGGCTACTGCAGCGGTTAAACAACTTTCTCTAAATACAAAGGTAATGTGCTCAATAACAAAATGTCAAGAATCCAAAGTCCCGCAGTGTCCTAATAAACATGCTAGGGGTCTTCAAAGATCATAATTTGCACGTGCAATTTTGCCCCTTCGAACTGCAATCAGCGTCTGACCCAGATTCAAGATAAGCGATGTGACGTCATCAAAGGGGGTTAGACTCAGAAGTGTTGATAAACGATGAATACACTGTGTGGTTTTATTCGTCCAAAGAATAATGAAAACGGACAGTACATTGAATTTCAGCGACTATGAGGAGGATTTATGCCTACTAGCGGATCTATCTCCAGACCAAAAAAAAAAAAGAAAAAAAGAAAAGAGAAAGAAAAAATAATTGAAAATGAATCATATAAGAGAGAGAAGAAGGGGGTGGGGGTGGGGAATTAGCCCCTGGCAGACCTCTAGAAATCATCTTTTAGGAATAAGTGTGGGGAAGGAGAACATATTATTGAAAAATAAATTTTCATGCACAGATACTATTATACCTACATGTAGTCATATAAAAATGATTACCCAGGGCATGGAAGGAAAATTCTCCCTTATTTCTTTATACATGTACTTCACAATGTATCACAATTTAAAAAAAAAGCAAGTTTAAATAGATCTACATAAATCGAAGTTCAAACTTCCAAGATTTTCCTGGCTTGCTTTGCTCGCCAAATTTGTTAACTGAATTGTTAAATATATTTAAAATCATAAATCAACTTGATATTTGATAAATTTTTCGCTCGCTATGCTTGCCAGTCTTCATGCCTGTAAATTATTTGGATCTGATATATATTAATCCCTCTCTACTTGTATGCTTTCACTTAAAGTGTTAATGTGTTAACTAAACAGGTAGATAATGCAAGGAAGACATAAATTTCTTGATGGAAATAAACACAACTTACCCCCTCTTTTTTATCTTATTACATGGGTCAGGGGACAATGCATTTTAAAATAGGCCTACTCCTAAAAATAAAATTGGACGTATTCACTATGTGCATGGTATTTGACCTGTTTTTTCATAGAGATTTGTCTGTTTCTGCATGGATATCAATTAATAGAAAAATGTTCTGTTTTTGGTACTATATATACATAGGATCAACATGCTTTAGATGCCGCTGTCTCTGATGTGGCTAGTTATTCGGCACATAAGAGTTGTCTCTCTTGTGATTGAAGTAATACTATAATGTGTTCCAGCTTCCCTGACTTTAGTTCAAGCTGGGACACTATATGATGTGAGATAAGTACTGATATAAATAGGGTTATACTAATTACAGGCAGTAGGGTAATGACATACAGTTTTATTGCTTTAATGATTATGTTTCTTTTATACTTATCCTCTCTTATGCTCCTGGGGAGAATGAAATGCTGATAATTCTTATGACATGAGATGAAGAAGCTCCTATCCCTTATTTGTTACATATTGTGCAATGTTTTCAAATTAACTTTAAAGATATGTGTTTTGCAACATATTTGAGGTGGTTGTTTTGATACATACCCAACCCTGCACGTTCATCTGTCCCATTTCATACATCTAGTTTTTCCAGAGTCTATGCTGAACTTTCTTCCATATTATTGTTTACTCCACTATTAGTACATTAAAGGTATTCTTTTAATATTGTTTTACTTTAAGAGAAAAATATATAGACACTCATTTGTTGGCACATTAGATAATCTACTCTGCCGAATATCCATAGGTGTCCAGCATAGGCCAGATTTGTGGCCCTTCACTGACATACTGAGACGTTTATATATAAGTGAAAGATTCTTAAGTGATACTTCAAACAACAGTACAAGCAACCGTACAGAAGAACAACTATTTTCTAAATGTCTCTGGGACATAAGATATGTTTGGGATAAGTAATTGTCGATTAATTAAACAGAACTCTAACAGGTAATAAGATTTGAGGAGGGACACCACAGGGATTCAGATAATCACATTTTCAGGTAGTCAGAGATCCACTGCATAATGTCCAAGTAGAAAATGTATGCTTGATGCACATAATAAACAGGGAACACATAGATTTATATTTTTGGTTTTATTTTATTTTGACAGATGTATTACTGTGGACATAGGAGCAGTCCTGTGTATTCACTATGCTTTGATGCTCACAGACTTTACACAGCCCTAGATCAAAGTGTTCATGTACTGGACTTCAGCAGATACTGAAAGTTTCCTGACAGAATTTGACATATCATCGCTGCTGTGTGATTAAACTGCATTATTATGTCTGTGAAGATATAAAACATACAATGAGATCTATCCAACCTAATGAGCCAAACGAAAGCAGTCTGTATATGAAGTTGCTTTACAAAGGTTTATCTGTACACACATGGTGGGTCATTTGAAGTCTCTGTAACCTTTAGGTCTTTATGTGGATGTGATTACTGAAGCAGATATTCCTTTCTGTGATGTATGATAAAACCTGCCTTAGCGATCACGACCATCTGAATTAAAGGACTACCTGTCTTATGTGGTTTAACTGCATGGTTCCCAAAATGACTTTATCAATATAAATCACCTGAATTAATAGAACACCTTTCATATGCAATCATTTTTTATCTTTTTTTTTGGACAGTCTCCGAAAAATAGGTTTGACTTTGTTATTATGGCAGATTTACTTCTACTTTTACACCAAGATTTATGAGATGTTCAATAATAGAGGGATGTCTATAGTTGAGTGATCAGAGAATCACACTTACAATCACAAAGCATTTCACCTCTTGTTCAAATCTGCCTTAATGTGTTCTTATTATGTGAGAAAGCTTACTTGGGGAGGGACATTAGTCCCCATTATGGTACATATGTCCAAGGCTTCTCTCTCACCTTTTAAATGTGGACACCACCAAAGTGACTGAAATATTGTTGAATGTGGCATGAAAGAAAGTAAGCTAGTTAGCAGAAATAATCCTCACAGGATACACAAAGTCTAAACACATTTCTTTACAGTACGTTGACCTGCTGACATATGTATATCCACACTTTTATGGTGATTGTATGTCTTAGTGTGAGGACCGTTGACCTTGACGTGAAAATTGTAAAAAATATAATCCAATAAACAGTCATGTGACTGGTAAGTAATATGTGATGCTCAACTTAGACATAGCTTAGAATTCTCATTACATTTATGGTGATATGATATTCACACGAATTATACTCTAGTTTTACTGAGCTGGTACATGTAACATGACTGCTTGGAATACACATGGTATATTACAGTTGAATTGATCTTAAAAGATCAATTAAGAGACTTATGACACATCTCCAGTGATGGATGGTGGTTTGTTTTTTATGGCAAGCTCTACTGAAATTCTACTGGGCAAGACGTGGTGTTCAAGGTTAACAAAATACTTTTTTTTTTTTTGACATTTATTTTTTCCATAAAAAAGAAGGCAACAGTGTTCCATAATGAGCCCTGTCTCTATGCCCCTCCAATATACATTCGTGCTGACTCTCTGATTGAGTTGTCATTGCAGAGGATGAAACCTCATGGTTTATGAAATCATGTCTTAAACTGGGGGTTTCTAATGAAACCTTAATCATTGAATGGCAAATGTACACATGTATTCAGGATGGGCCTCAGGTTCTATCAGCCATTTCATCTGGTTTTAATGTAATGTCATGTGATTACAGATGACATGCATATGAAGAACTTATTTACTTTAATTACCGCACATAATAACTTCATATTCAAGTATTTAAATTTATATGGCTGACATGATTTGTTCCTATGCAGAACGCATCATCCAGAAAAGAGAAATAATGTTTCCTATCTTTCATTTTAATTGATTGTGGAAACTGTCATTTTAAGAATTAACGGGGGCCTCCGTGGCCGAGTGGTTAGCGTGTTTGACTTCGAGACGAGGGGTCCGGGGTTCGATTCCCGCCGCGCCACTCCGCGGTTGGCCGTCCCTGTCTTTCGGATGAGACAGTTAAAACCGAGGTCCCGTGTCAAAGTAGGTGTTGGCACGTTAAAGAACCCTCCCTGGTCTACGGCCAGCAGTGCTGAGCACAGGCAAAATTTGTCGCCCTTCACCGGCCCGCGGTGACGTCTCCATATGAGTGAAATATTCTTGAGTGGGATGTTAAACAACAACGCAACAACAACGCAACAAGAATTAACACTTAGTCTGTGATCTCTATGCACACTCTAGTTTTGTATATTTATTCCGTCATTTGTTGATATGTAGTGTACCTTTCCCCAAGTTAATTTTTATCAAATTTTTATTGTTACATGCTTTTTCCTGTGCTAAAGGAATTGATAGAGTAATGTATTTTATTGTTTTGATAATAAAAGAGGTAAAATGAAATATGATGATTTGATTTTTTTATATGTGAGATATTTTGATGCATGAATGATATCTGTTGTTTTTAAAGTTCAGATCACATAAAGAATTGCACATTTTCGCGAAATGTTTTTTTGCATCACAGATATGAGACTTAAGAAATTAAAGATATGTGTGTGCTGTTGTTATCAAAGAAAATTATGAGCTCTTGTTATCACAATGCACCCATCAGAGTCCTAACTTGTCGATATGGTGATCTCTTAATACGTATACAATGTCTAAGTAAAATTCGATGTTAATTTAAGTTAAATCCAAATACTCCTAGGTGGACCCTTTACATTTATGAAATGACATTCTTGTCCTATATCTGTTCCTTTTAGTCACCTATGGTCAAGTTGAAGGAGGCTTATATTTCCATTCCAATCTGACTGGCTGTCTATGTGATGCACAAGTTTTCTACAGTTTTTAGCTCTACTGGTCAAAGAGCAGCAGAGCTTATGCAATACCCCATTGTCCGCCATCTGTCGGTCATTCTGTCCGTAAACAATTTCTTGTTATTGTTACTCCTCCTAAACCATACTTCATATTCACTTCTAGACTTCATATATGTTTTCAGCATAACATGTCTTTGGTCTAAAATGAACTTCAGCCTTGTCAAATCAAAAGGGGCCAGTTTAGGGACCAAAATAGTAAAATCTTGTTATCAGTACTGCTCCTGAACCGTAAGTCATATAAACATGAGACTACATCTAATGTATTCAGTATAATGTTTAGTTGGTCTAAAATGAAATTCAGCCTTGTCAAATCAAAAGGGGCCAGTTTAGGGACCAAAATAGTAAAATCTTGTTATCGCTACTGCTCCTGAACCGTAAGTCATATAAACATGAGACTACATCTAATGTATTCAGTATAATGTTTAGTTGGTCTAAAATGAAATTCAGCCTGGTTCGACCAATAGGGGCCATTTTTAGGGACTTTGTCAAATTTCCCTATTTAACTCTATGTAAATCTTGTTATCGCTACTCCTCCTTAACCATACTACATATTCACTTTTAGACTTCATATATGTTTTCAGCATAACATGTAGTTGGTCTAAAATGAAATTCAGCCTTTTCAAATCAAAAGGGGCCAGTTTAGGGGCCAAACATTAAAATCTACTCCTCTTTTATTGTAATGCCTATTGACATTCAGACTTTCAGGAGTAGTGATAACAAGAAATTGTTTACCAACTGAAGGATTGACAGACTTGATATATCAAGCAAATGAGGTAGCTTGTCTAAACATGAAATTCAATTGGTCTGACTTATTAGGGCCTTTTTAGGGATTTGGTTGAATTACACATAATATACAATGTAGTTATCCTAACTTTTGTAAAATAACAAGTCAAATATACACATAATTAACACTAATGTGTTCCATATAATGTCTAGTTGGTCTAGAATCAATTAAGACCTAAATGGACCTCTAAGGATCACTCACTTAAGGGCCTATAGTAAAATCATATTTGGGCTGTTTTAAATCATTTTATTATTCTTCATTTATCCATATATTTACCAGTAGAGCTACAGGATCCGTGGATCTCTGGTTTTCAGTGCTATGGGTGATTTTAACTGATTTGTTGCATGTTAGTGTGCAGCAAGTTAAGTTTAATTTAAACTTCCTTACTTTTTGCAGAGTTATGGTTCTTGAGTTATATCAACAGGTGACACATTTTCTTTTAGATTTTGAAAGCTATCGGGTTTTTGTAGTCTGTAAGCAAAATATTGAGCAGGAGAAGAAAAAGTAAATCTATATCGATATTTGACAGAAATAGTTCTACCTGTAATTTCTGTGTAACATCTATTTAATCAGAGTCTCACTCATAACTCGAGCATTTACAGCAAAATAATTCTTGTAATTTATGGAACTACCAAGTTTTAGACAAAAAGAATTTATTTATCCTTCTTCAGAGTATATTCAAATAAGCCGAAATACTGTAAATCCAGTAATATTCACGAGAATTTTATTTTCGCGTAATTACGCGAGAACACTCGCGAAAATAAAGTCCTCACTGATTATAATACATGTAACCTGATACAAATTATCAATTTAAATTCACAAGCGCGAAAAT
>JACSZP010013790.1:2516-18576 GCA_016161895.1 Pinna nobilis | reverse complement strand
ACACTGTTAATTGATTCTACATTGGCAGACTTCATCCAATTTTTAATCAAAACGTTAATTACTTTTATCTTAGATACATGAAAAAAGTAATGCTAATACATGTATGTTGTTTTCAGCATGTCCGGCAGGTCGCTATGGATATGACTGTTCCAAGTTTTGCACAAATTGCGACAATGACATTGCTTGTGATATGGTTTCTGGACAGTGCCCTTTGGGTTGTAAGCCAGGTTGGAGAGGCGCGCAATGTATCATACGTATGTTGTATTTTTTATCTTAATTCTGATTATAACGTTTCATTTGTCAACAAATATAAGCGTTCAGCAATCAGCAGGTTCAAGCAATTGTATGTATCTCCAATGATGATGGAACATACACTACGTGATATTTCCACTGAAAAAACGATAGCACGGAATACCGTCTTCTAGTGTAATTCATTATTAATAGAAACAATTGTCCTACACACATATAACGGGTATCATGTGGTACATGAATTGGTCGTATTGTAATTATGATATAATATATAAAATAGTATTTTCATCGAGGTTTACTAAATAACCCGACAAATGGGAATGTTCCCTGTACAAATCTAAATACAGTCTATATCAACATTACCACATGCAACTATAATGTACCACATAATTTTTTTCAACGTATTGTGAAACAGCTCTCAATTTCAAAATTGTAGCGAAAAAAGCAGATCTGAGAGTGAGGTACAAGGAACGACTCCATTTTTTCATTTCCCTTTTATATTTTTAAATATAGTTGAAGTGATTTAATTTACTCATTTTCTTTCGCCTGTTTTTAAAGCTTGTCCAAAATATCGGTACGGCCAGGACTGTAGTCAGGCGTGTATACATTGCAAAGGGCGGAAGGATTGTGACAAAGTGACGGGCGTTTGTCCGGACGGATGTAGGGTCAATTGGCATGGACCAACGTGTAACAGCTGTGAGTAAACAAAATTACAATTTATAACGCCAACAAGTGTCACAAAAATGCGGAAATTGATATAGGCAAACATATTCACACGTGCATGAATATATACAGACGAGCACACGCACACTAACATGACTGTAAACAAACGCGCGAACACACAGAAACGACCGCAAACACAGACGGGCGTACGCACACAAACACGGCCGCACGAAGACAGAGTCATGCTCAGCGTCTGGTTCAAAATCCAATGATGTTGTGTCAATCCAATTAAGGCTATCTATTCACCTTTTATAAGTGTAATTATTTTCCTGTAAGTTGATTCATTCGCTGGTTAAATGTATTTTTTCCCAATGATCTTCATTTTTATCAAGTGTTTATATTACCCAATTATGCGTATTTAAATGTAAACTCTTGGACATTTATCCAGGGACAGAACATTCTTATATTGCATTGTTTCATTTTAGCATGTCCGTTGGGGATGCATGGTGAAAAGTGTGACAGAGTATGCGGCAAATGTGCCGGTGGTGCAAGTTGCTTTCCACAAAATGGCTATTGTCCAGGAGGTTGTCAACCGGGATATACAGGAAGAGGATGTTCCGAAAGTATGTTTTTTTTACGTGGAAGTATTGTCATTTGCCTTCTAGATTTATCTGGCCTTTTTTGAAATAGAATACACCCTGTATTTAAAGCAACATACATTATATTTTAACACAAAAATTCCGAGAAACGAATCGCCTAGAACAAATGCCTTTTCTAGATTTCAAATGCCACCAGACAAATGCTCTCTTCATATTATTTGAAGACTTAATTAATCTGCAAATGTAGACTGTGGCTTATTTTGATTGAAATATATTTTTTTTCTTGTTCCCCGTTATGAATACAAAAAGTTACTTGAATTTTCACTTTAATACATTTACAGAATGCATTGGATTCACATTCGGAAAGGACTGCACTAGTAAGTGTGGAAATTGTGTGAACGGGCAACCATGTGATCACGTGACCGGGATTTGTACCAATGGTTGCATGTCTGGATACAATGGAACTAAATGTCTGAATGGTGAGAATGCACTCAACGCCCTACACATATGTATATCATATATTATGTATGCAATGAAAGCTAGATTCTAAACAAATGAATTTCTTGTCAAATAGATTCTTCAAGACGATAATTTATTTAAGACTTTTTCTCTAATCAAATATAAATAAGTCGCCCATTTCTTTTGCTGCTTTGGTTTCTGCTTTCGCATTTGTGTATATGAACCAAGTTACATGTATTATCTGTTGAATGAAGGCTTAGAGTCCTAAACGAGTAAATGTACATGAACTATATTTTGCATTTCAGCATGTACGCCCGGATTCTACGGTGAAAATTGCCGAAGAACATGTGATAATTGTCTTGATAATGTCTGCAATTCTATAACGGGGGACTGCACCAGGGGCTGTGCACCTGGGTATCAAAATAATCCTTTCTGTGACAAAGGTAAGTCGGTGTCTTGTTCACCTTTCAACAAGGAATTGAAATAAAAAGGGAGACATGTTTTTGCTTGTACACATCCCCGCTCTCCTCCCACTCCATCTCTCTCAAATTTAAGGGATTCCCTTCCCCTAATTCTTTTCATCTCTCACCCTTTTATGAATAATAAATCAATAGGTCTTATAATTAAAATACATGTGTTGAATATGGGATAGGCTATTAGAAATTTATATATTTTTGAAATATCAAATAATGTTTTACAAATAATCATATATTTACAGTTTGTCCAAAAGGAATGTACGGACCACAGTGTGTAAGCATGTGTGGCCCATGTCTGAACCACGCACCGTGTGATCCTATAACAGGAGAATGTTTAAATGGATGTGAGCCAGGATGGATGGGCAGTGTGTGTAGAAAAGGTAACATGAAATAGACAAATAAAGGATATTTTATCTCTGAGATGGTTCTTATCTTCTGTTTCTCTTTATTTGAAGGGCAAATTTTACTAGTTTCTCTTTTTGGGTTATGTTTAGATATCTATTTATTAGGCCAGTGAATACAATTCAGCCTCAGAATATGTCTGAGGTACTTAAGTTCAACATCAACGTGTTTTAATTCATACTGATAACTACATCTCTCCGTTCTCAATAAACTATCGACAATATTTTAGATTCATACATTTGCTGATTTTTTAAGTACGTGTGTCTTGTCTTTGAAGCTTGTCCAAGTGGCACGTATGGCAGGGACTGTAAATTGTTGTGTGGGCATTGTAAAAACGCAACAGAATGTTACCATATAGACGGCCGGTGCCCTCTTGGGTGTGAAAAAGAATACATGGGCACAGACTGTAAGTACAAGAATGCTAATCTATCTTTTATTCAAGGCACTAACTCACTCGAAAATTCGAAAACCATATTAAAACATCTACTTTTGCTTCAAGTTAAGACTTATTTCCTTATAGCTTTTCGTAAATGCCGTGTCATTCCATGATGTCTCATTTTACTTTTAGATTCAAATTTTGAATAACCGTTGTACTGTGCAAAATGCTGAATTAAATTTGACTGTCGACGACAAATGGCTAAAGTGTACACTCTTGCATTTAGATATATAAACAGTTTGTTTAAAGGGGAAAACTAATTGGAAAAGTTGCCACAAAGATATCAAGAATCACAAATAATTTGAACAATTGGCTTATTTTAAATTCGGCATAAATATCGCGTTTGCAATGCAACGTTGCACTGAATGAAACGTTGAGTAACACACGATAAAGACTGTTGAATTGTGCTAACCCATTTTAAACAGATTTCATTCCTTTCTTTTTATTTGAATTGGCTTTGTACTTATGATTTTCTGTGACCGGTCAACAGAAGATAAAAAAATAACTCCTCCATGGTACCTGATCCCATCTCCGAATGTCCATAGATCAGTGTTTAACCTAGATTTGTATAGTGTTTCACAGACGAATGATTACTTCAGCATGTCTCATTTTATATAACAGGTCAGTCGTTGGCAGTCAATGAGGACATTACACCAAAAATCAAACTGGCAGGGATGATCGGCGGTATCATAGCAGCCATTGTTCTCTTATCGATCATGATTCTCGTCTGTACCATCAGGTAAATAAACTGTACATGAATATAGCTCAGACTTTTTTCTGTCTCCTTTTGCTTTTTCAAGGATTTTTTATACGATTCCTTGTATTTGTTTTTGACATTATTGATATTCTTTTTAAAATGAATGAAAAAAATTGTACGAATTATTTTACTATCTATTTTGTTTCAGATATCTTTTCCCCATTCTTTGTTCTCAGAGCACCCCACGTGAAAAATAGTCGTTCTCACTAAGTTCAAGAAGAAAGTTTTATGCAATATCATTATTGACTTTGGATATAATAATCCTTTTGATCTCTGAAATTTGAAAGGTTATACCTCTAAAAACCAAATAAAAAAGAGAAGTGTCGGGGGTAAACGATGCGTCATTTGAAGTATGATATGAGTATTATATACATTAGCATGCTTCCTGACTGTCAACCTTTCTGTCTGCCTTGCTCTCTTTCTCTCGGACATAAATAGGCTACGTCTTTTCATAATGTATGTAAACACTTTTCCCAACACTTACATATTCATACACATACTTAAAAACCAACGCATTGTAGAAATCTCAATGTTCTAGTATAATTCGTACACAGGAGGTCAAGAAGATCGAACAAGAACAAATCACCTGAAACAGAATCAAGGTCGGTAACCAGAGAAACAAGCGATAGTGATAATCTCTATGAAAATACTAGAAATATAGGTAAGACATTTTCAATATTCAAAATTATATTTGCATTGAGGTGAAAGTCAATATGATATAAATTACATGCATTTTGGGGGGATGGAGCTGTGCTAGATCGACTAAAATGAAGAATCTGAAAGGGAGTTCAAATGCTTATTTTCTGAGATTAGATATATTATTTGAAATGTTATTACTCTGTCTGATTCACTTTAACTCGGTCGTCAAGTTCCAGAGAACAAACTTTTCTCATCGCAGGCTTCTGATGTTTGAAGTATGATGATTTGAAAGCATTTTTCCTGAAATTTGATTTTAAATTTAATCCTTATAATCTTCAGAATGATGTGTCTATTTTAAAGCGGTCCAAATATGTAGCCCCACTGTGATCATATACGATATCTATATCACAATGAGCATTCTGCTTTTGAATAATATGTATAATGATGAAAAAATAAATTGTATGACTTTCATTTGAAAATGAGTTGGCCGAGACTCTTAAGTACACGGATACTTTTAACAACTTCAGCAAATTATAAATGTTTGAGATGAGTGTTGGAGATTAAAGAAGACTAATTTTATTGAAATCTGACAGGTTACATTTGCGACAGTGAGGACGAGGAGGCCACTCCCAATTCAAACATACGCCTAAGCACAGTTTCTACAGCATACTGTAATGTAGGCGTGGAACAAGGGGTTAACATTGCTGCTCTGAACGACTACATCAGCACTATGGAGGCGGATCCTGATAGGTACTCCGTAGAATTTGAGGTAATAGTTTTTTGTATATTGAATCTATCATCTTTTTCATTATTTACGATTGAGAAATTTATGATTTTATGGAAATCTTTGATAGCAAACAATCACATACTAGTATACAATTGTTATGCACTCGGAAACGAAGTTCCTGGGCAATTGTTTGTTGACACGTCCGTCTGCTATCTGCCTATGACATGAACATGCCTTTAACAATATATGTTAATTGTTTATATACAATGTTGATTGGTTGAACTTTTGTTTAATGTCCAATTCCAGAACCTTACTTATATGGAGACGTCATCGTTGCTGGCGAAGGGCGACAAATTTTGCTTATATTCAACACTTATGCCTGTAGAGCAGATACGAGTCTTTTTCGTGCTTACAGCTATTGTGACACAAACCTCAGTTTTTTTTGGTCTCTTCCGAAATACAGGAACAGCAAACTGTAGCTTGGCTCTGGCTCGATCCCCGGACCTCACGATCAGAAATCGAACACGCTTAACACTAGGCCACACTGCCCCTGATATACAATGTATCAATCCCGTTTACTAATCGAGAAAAAAAAAGACTCATGGGGAATGCTTACTCCTCCTTCAATTAATTTAATCTCTGATATATTCAAGGGTTCGCCTTTGTCCAATTCATGATTTTTGAATTATGGTATTAACTGCTGCTCGATACCTTTACCTTTTAATAATATGTTATATTGTCTCGAAACAACTTTTACTTTCAGGAGATTCAAAAGTGTCCAGCACATCCACATCTGATAGGTCAAAAGAAAGAAAATAAAGCTAAAAACAGATTTATTACGACCTTTCCATGTAAGTAAAACATATACTCCATATCTTTTGAATAAATCAAATTATGTAATCATAAGCGTAAAGAAGAGAGTGAGAACTGAAGAACAACGACAATGATGATAGTGATAGTCATAGTCATCATCATCGTCAGTATCGTGATAATGATGATAATACAAATAATAAAACTAATCAGAATCATCGTTATTAAAATAATAAAAAGGAAAATAGATATCAAAATCAAAATGTTGTAAAAAGTAATAACAATATTGATTAGTGATCATAATAAAATAAAAGATATTGATGATAACATTTGTCTTTTTTTCAACAGATGATCATTCACGTGTTGTGTTAGAAGACCTCCCTGACGAACCTAATTCAGATTACATCAACGCTAATTTCATCGGCGTAAGTTTTCTTTTATCCTATTCCAGATTTATTAGTTATACGCGTTCCTTTTTTTTCTGACTCCTCAACCGTATAAAGCATATATTTCAATTTTCATTAAAAAAATATTTTGGAAACGTTGACAATAGATTGTCAATCTATGCACGCTATAATTGTATGACAATTAATTTCTCTATTTCAGAGTGTTGATAAAGAAAAAGCTTACATAGCAACGCAAGGTAGGTATAATTTTATGTTATTTATAAGATAGAATTAGACAGTCGTCCGCTGTAAGCGTGTTCGCCTTCTGATCGCGAGGTCTTGGATTAGAATCCGTTCAGCAGAGGAAGTTTAATTTACAGGCCCTCCAGATGGGACAGGAACAAATCGAGGTCCTTTACCATGATAGGCATCACTTCTCAGTGTCCGTATGTATAGAGCATAAGCCAAATATCTAGTTTTCACCGGGATAAGGTAGTGTCTCCCTATACATGTTCACGAAGTATTCTTCAGGAGGACGCCAAACAACAATAATGCAGGTAGGTTGGTTTTAGTTTGACTTTGCTTATCAGAAGGGTTTTCCTTTTCATGATAAATTTTCACTATCATTTCTTACAGGACCAAATCGGGTGACAGTCCGAGATTTTTGGCGAATGGTTTGGCAAGAGAAAGTCAGTCAGATTATAATGCTGGCTAATCTGTTTGAAGACGGAAAGGTAATTTATATAAAGTAGTATATGCTACTCTCTATATATTGTATTCATAAAATTACGAAATGTACTTATCAATATACAGCAAAATTCACTTTTATTGAACCAAAATATAATGATATCGTGCTAAATATTTGAAATTATTTCGTTCCCCAGCTAAATAACCTTGTTACTAGTTTAACCCGCTTATTTTTAAAATCCTGATTATTTGAAAGAAAAACTCGTTTTCCACCCGTTGACTGTAATAGTAAGAATGGACCACAATTTTTAATAACTTTCTTTCTTGTAGACAAAATGTGAGCGGTATTGGCCAGACAAGCAACCAATGAATTGCTGTGGTTTGCTTATAACTCTTCACAACACAACTGAACTATTCAACTATACCATAAGGGATATCTCAGTACGAAATATGAAGGTAACGTATTCAGATTTTAAGCAATATACGAGTATTTAGTTGCTTTTTACACGAATAGAAGTGTGAAGGTACAACATAAGATTTCAGATAAAATCTCGTGTAAAGAGACACTGTATGAAGAATCTCATATTCAAAATTGAGGCATTTGGAAATGCCAAAGTTGACCCTGGCAAAATACTCCTAATTCTTGTTTAAGAATTGAATTCAGTGAAAGCAATTGGTGTAAACGAAAGGGGGCAAATGATAGAACAAACTGAAAAAAGAGATTGTCATTACAAGATCTTGACTGAGTCGAGGTAAGGGGCAAATCAGCTACAAAACTCTTAGTTTCGAAGTTAACTAGTCCCTTCTAGATCTGGATAGATGGTTCTTGTTCCAGTTTTGATGTGATTGGTCCATTTTGTCGGTCGGATTACAAGGCCACGAGTTAAAACTGACTCGATATGTTGGATTTCCCCTCTCTGTATTGGATGAATATCTATATTGCCGATGCCTGCATAAGTAAGGTGTTGCCACAATACAACCAAAATGATGTTGAAACCAGTAAGATGAAAATGATTTCCCCATGAATAGCGAATATAACAATTGGTAATACAATGTATATAAGCGATTTCATACTAAATTGGTCAAATGAAAAAATGTGTTCTGAATAAAAATTCAAAGCAAAACCGCATGTTTACACAAGAAAAGGCAACTTTGACCATTTGCTTTTGAGTTTTGTGGTTATAACTTTATTATTTTGTTATTTTTCTTCTTCCTTGTAGACTTCAGAATGGAGGAGAGTCATTCAGTTTCACTTTACTGGTTGGCCGGACCATGGAGTTCCAGATACATTGGAGCTCGTTACATTTTTAGGTCGCTTTCATACTTTTCCAGTTCCTGATGCAGGACCTATACTTGTACACTGCAGGTACACTCGCTAATTTCATTCTGAAAAAGTACAAAACATTCTCTTTATTAATAATTTATTGGATAAATGATATAATGGTATAAATACAAGAAACTCTAATCTCGCCTAATTTAAACTACATTGCAATAAATACAATACAAATCTAGTGGTTTCATTCTAGAGCATTTCTACTCCTCTCTGTGAACCATCTTAATATCTTAACCAATTTGAGTTCGTTTCTGGCCTACATACACAGACTTTATCCATTGCAGTATTAAAAAAAATAACCCAGGATTGTAGTTTATATTAGTCATATTGATGGTCTTAAATGCGTAGTTGCCGTACATATGTGTAGCAACTAATGTAAATATGTGTGTGGAGTAATGCAATATCATATGTAAGTCATAGCTTGTATACTACAGTATTTCCAGTGACTGAATCAAACTTTGAATTATATACACATATTATACGTCTTCAATAAACGTGGTTTACTTTTGTTTCTCTTTCATGTCAGGTAAATTTGTCTTAGATAAGTTTTCTTCATTATTTGTGCACATTGTAAGTGTTTGAAACAATTCATACGATTAATCTTTATATACTTTTGCAGTGCCGGTGTTGGTAGAACAGGAACGTTTATTGCTTTGGATGCCTTACATAAACATGGCCTAAGCACACAGAATGTAGACATCCAAGGGTTTGTGAAGAAGATGAGAGAAAATAGAATGAAAATGATACAAAATATTGTAAGTTTGTGTACATATATACATATAAAACACATTTCATAATCTTCATTGATCATTGCTTATCTCAATTTGTTTGATTTAGGCAGCGATAAACAATCATTTGCGTTTAATCTTGTGCCTACCTGTCAAAATAAAATGGCAAAGAATGAAAAAAAATAGGGATACATCTATCAAATGTGTGGTAGTAAATGATTTATAATCATTAAATACGTGGCCAATGCAACACAATCTATAAACATAGTATTTTCTAAGATTTATTCAAACCACCTCGATGAGAAAAAGAGTAGTTCAAATTATCGACTGAGCAACTTCCGAATATCTTCTCCTCTTTTACTTTAAGCATTACTAAAGAATGCAAACTTTAATTAAATATTCGTGCCCAGGAAAATTATTCTCCATTTAAATAACGTCAATATCATCTTTTCCTTCCTATGCCGTATGAATTGCTTATTTCGCGATGTATTCACTATATTTCAAGATAATTGTGCACTAATGAAACTGTCTGACACAGTATTAAACATATAGTTATTGGATCTCAGCAATGGCTGAGATGTCGCCAACTTTCCTTTGGAGAAAAAAATCCTTCTCTACAAAAGTGCATAAAGAGAATAATTATATGTTTTTCCATAGATGAAATAATTTGAAGGATTTTCTTATACAATATGTAACCCTTCAGCGTATCAAATACATATTTCATATTAATTTTTATTAAATCATTAATGGATTGATGACACATGAATTTTATCTATTAAACTAATATTAACATACATTATTTATCTAGGACCAAAAAGACATTTTGAGGGAATATTGGAACGAATAAAACATCGTTTAAGTGACATGCGTTGATCTTACAATGTGTTGTATAATTTGATGTTGATTTTTATATATTCATACGTGTATTTTCAGGACCAGTACAGATTACTCCATTTCGCTTTACTGGAAGCGTTTACTTACAGAAACTCTGCCATAAAGAAATCCGAATTCCTTACAAACTACACAAAATTAAAATCCGAAGATTCTACGACAATATCTGAAGAATTCCAGGTAAAAACGTAATATGTTTACAAGTGTAATTAATACAGGCACACTATTACATGGGAAGTGGAACAGTAAGCTGTCAAAACACTCTAAATGGTTTGATAACTTCCGTTTTAAAAACAAATGTGACACAACGGGTGCCGCGCGCGGAGCAGGAGTTGTTGACCCTTCCGGAGCACCTGAACTCACCCCCACTTTTTGGTTGGGGTTCGTGCTATTCTATTTTTTTTACAGGTCTTTTTGTGTAGATTATTGTTTGTGTTTTTGTCTTTTCGTATCGGCCATGTTTTTTTCTGCTTTTCGATTTTTTGCATTTTGATTGTCCCTTTGGTATCCTTAACTATCATCCTTCTTTGGAGAGACCTTTTTCGGAAGATTTATATAGCCGTTGATTTCAGATATACGCTCTTTCTATTGCAAATTAGTCTCATATCAAGTATTTGTGAGAAAATGATATTTCATATTCATTGTACTGTATGTTTTTATTCGTATTTTTTATCATTATATTAATGCACTGTGCAAGTAGTTTCTTTTAGACTACAATATTCCTTCCCTATCTCTTTCTCATATGACTATAAATTTGCATATATGTTCCTTGAATGAGTAAGAGAATGTGTGGATATAGATGCTACACAGATAATCATACAGTTACTAGTAGTCAAGATACTTTCAGACGTACATATCCGATAAACCACAAACCTCCTGGAATTTCTTGTTTTTTGTTATATGAATTAAGACAGTAAGGTAATATTTATTTGGAATACTCTTATAAATTCAAATAGGTAGGTATTTCCATGAGAAAGGTATACTACTTATTACGTTAATTTTACAGAATTTACTAGACACCAAGCCAAAATATTCCAACAGTGATTGCATGGGTGCGTTAGTAAGAGAAAATGTGGAGAAAAACAGATCACTAGACGTTTTAGCAGGTAAAATTTTGATAAGATTCTTTGTCGACTTATGTTTCCTTCTTTGATATGAAAGATTTAGAAACTTTAGTAGCCTATGCAAAATAATGTATTGAATTGAATGGCATAGTGCACTATTGGATGGCAATTAATTATATTGAATTATTATTATTATTATTATTATTATTATTATTATTATTATGGAGCACGTAACGGACGTAGTATTCTTTATAATTACAGAGTTTTGAATAATAATTCTCTCATTTTATAGTAAAGTATAAAATCCCGTGAATCATCAATTCATATTTTAGGGTATGATGTTATGTAATTGACACTCGTTCTGTGTTCGTAGTATATTAACTTTTCCCCTGGGCTCTGTACGCTTTTATCAATACCTGAATATATATAAGTGCAAAACATCAATTGACCATGGAAAATTCAGCTTCCCTAAACATCGACCTGATTCCAAGAACATATTGAATTGTCTTCATAGCTTTATACAAATGATGATAGAAATATATATTTCAGGTATAAAAGCCTGTAATAAAGCAACTATTAAACAGAATTATCATGGAATAGTACATTTTATACATTGCTACGTTATAGCAATATCAACCTTGCCCATGCAATAATATTGAGTTTATCAAGCTAAGTAGTATGGGTCTCTATGGAATAGATTGATATCATTAGAGTAGAAATCAATTCTCAATCGAGAATAATTAATGTAGAACGCCCCTGATATTGTCAACGTGTATATTTATCTGGCCAATGTATTGTCTACACTCAGTTATCATTTTTCATAACTGAATTAGAAAATATATGAACAAAGAATAAGAACGATGACCTAGGGCGTAAATATACATCAAATACTTTTTACAGGCGGTCCAATGTTCTGCTGAGCTCTTATATGTCAAAGTGAGAACGTTCATGATTCTGGTATATGCCTCTACAAAGATCATACTGTCTGTTCTCATGAAAGACTACTTTCTCGTTACAGTCGATAGATTCCGTCCATACCTCAACACCCACATAACAGGAACTAATGACTACATAAATGCTGTTATAATTCCGGTAAGTTATCTCCCTTTCCGTCCAATATGACAGAAGACGCAATTCTAGCTGGGTAATAACTAGGGGGCTCACTATCATGAAACAAAATGGTATATTTTCAAGAATCTCAACTAAATTGATAGTTACACTAAAAATTATGAAATCTTAAATATCTAAGGTATTATTCCATCAACGAAAATGTTCATGTGATTTATTTGGTTTATAAAATGTTCTTAAACTAGCATGTTGCATGGCTGATGTATTGCTATATATACACGTATAAGAAAATAATTCATTACAATTTCAATATCTATCATTTGAAATATGTCTATACTAAAAATATCTGGAAGTAATTTTGAATTGACTGTGTAGAAAGTACATCCAACTCAAATAAAGCGCAATGAAAATCAACCTTATCTATCACATATGGACATTTTCTACCTCGAAGTTAACTATTTGAAACAGAAGCTTTTACTTCAATTAAATAGTTATAAAACTTTTACACAAAGTGTTTGTCCATTTAAGGGAGCCGCTTAAGGCCTCGTGGTTAGCATGTTTGCTTTCAAGTCTTGTAGTCGGGTGGGTTCTAATCCGTTCAGCGGAAGTTGCTAAGTTGCTTCGTATGAAACAGCAAAATCTGAGTCCATAATAAATTTTGACAAGTTAAAACCCTGAATGTTCAATGGTCGTAAGTGTATTGCAAAGAAATAAGTAGTCCATTTAAGTGAAAGATCTGTGAGTAAACAATAACACCATCAGTCGTTCTTTTAATCGAATTTCAGACATGCAAGGCTGGTAGTAAATACTACATGACACAATGTCCCTTACTACAAACCGTGGTGGACTTCTGGCGGCTGGTATGTGACCATGACATCACAACTATCGTTGCACTGAACATTCTTGATGAAGATAAAGAGGTAAGAACTTATTTCGAAGTATAAAAATTATAAATAAGAAACATGTTTATTTCATACACGTGATAACCAAGATCAGATAGATCAATTTATTGCAATTCCAGTGGACAACTAAATATAATGTTGAACTACTGGTTCCATAGTCTTTTAAATATTTTTTTTCGTATATATACTTGGTTTGCTCATTGTCTTTTGAACGCTAGATACCTCTGGCATATCCAGGGGTCCGTGTTTGCCCAACTCCTTATTTTGCAATTTTTGTAGGAATTATGAGATCGATCACTGTTCGTTGCCTTTACCTTTTTATATCCATCTATTTGTATCTTTGACATAAATTGATGAATTTAATTTTTCGTGAAGCTAGTCTAGTTGAAAAACTTCTTTAATAAGTTAAGATATCGTCTTTATATGAATGAAGTTTCTTTTCTCCGTATCTGCAAATTTGATTTCTACCAGTTATACACATTTACAGGGTACTGTGGTATGGTGGCCATCTGAAGGCGAATTAGTCAAGTACGGCCCATTGACCATTTCTACTACATCAGTCAGTGATATTCAGATGGGATTTTCCGAGCGAACGTTTACACTGAAAAGAAGGGTAATTAAAAAAACTAATTATTTGGAATAATTACATTTGTAAGCACAAAACCATCTCATTCAACACATATCATATCCCGTTAGATATGAATAGCTATCTGTTTGTGAGTATAATCTCCATTTAGCTTGACGCGGGCAATGAGTAAGTGAATGAACATACTAATTGTTTTAGATTTACTTTTAGAAAGATCGTAGGATACATGTCAAAATTAACGTCTATGAAATAGAATCAAAGATTTCAGAGTGTCATTATTCTGGTTCATTTAGTTTATCAAATTGATAAGTTTATGTACCCCGACCTTATCTCTACCTTTTATTCAGTGTCATTTTTAAAATAATTTATTACTTTTGATGTAACAGGACAGCGGGGAAACTCGAAAAATAAAATCCTTCCATTTAGCCACGTGGCCAGTGGGTAAGGATATCCCGCAGTCGTCCGCGTCTCTGTTGTCACTGATTAATGCTGTTGAAAACTGGAAAAGAAAATCTGTAACTGAGTCAGTGTTGATACAGTGCATGTAAGTATATATACGTACGGTGATGTTGGTTGTCATAGATACATGAAATATGTCCGTCTCATTGGATGATCCTCGTAGTCCATCGGAACATATACAAGCAATGCTTCTTATTGGTTGTCGAGAACCAAAATTCAAAAATAATCATTGAAATTTGCTTAATATTAGTATGGTCTTCTTACATCATGGTAAACTACATAACTTGGAGTTAGGTAATAAAATCCTACTTGCCATTGTTACTTTTAAATAAAACTTATGAAATAAAGTCTAAAAAAAACTTCAATATTCTGATTCCCCTCCCCCAGGTTTATATCAGGTACAGGATAAAAAATGAACATTTACTACCGTTATCTAGTTTTACTTTTCGTAACAAAGTGATGCTAACACAAGAAAGCCTCATCACTATAGCTATCTAATCTCATCAAATGATATATTACATATATAACACCTATGATATAGATTTTTGCTCCGTTAACTTCAGATCTTTTGGCCTGTCATTCTAATCATGATGAAGGGGATTTTTCAGACCAATTTATCATTAATACATTTACTTCCATTTATTGTCAACTTTGAGAGAATTGACCGAAGAGGTCAATAATCATTCTTCTATTAACGAAGTAATCATTAGTGGGTTTTGGCATTTTCTGGACTGCATTCTCAACCTCAATTTGTCTGTTACTAAACATTACGACTAAACCGCCTCGATGGCTTTTCAGTGACTCGAGCGTTCAGATCACTTCGTGTAGGGAAAGCCGCGGATTCGACTTTGGGAAATCACTAGCAATGAGTCGGGAAAGTAGGGAGCAATTGTTCTTTCGCATAGTTAATGGTATTGAAAACGAAAGTAGGTGTTGGCATGATATACTCCACCCCAAGTTCCCAATATAAGCCAATAATTAAAGCCTATTACTGGTATTACATAACGGATCCATGTTAGTGAAAGTTTCTCGAATCGGCCGTTCACAACTGCCAAAATTTAAACAAAAAAAAACATATAAATAAATTTACATGCAGGAATCTGGAATTGAATAAAACTTTTATGTTAAATACAAATTTGAATGGAATGGTCGAAATACAAAATAAAGGTAGAATGATATTGCACTGATATATATAAACTTTCAACTTTCTTAATTTGCTCTTTTTCTGTATGTTAGGGATGGAGCTCGTTATTGTGGCATCTATTGCGCAATAAGCCTCGTTCTGGACCGCATGAAACTGGAAGAGGAAGTAGACATATATCACACTATTCGGAGACTACAAGTCAGGAGACCGGAAGTTATAACAAACATTGTAAGTTTTTGAGTATCCATAATCTCTTGATCAAACGTTTTTTCAAGTAGCAGACCTATCTTGATTTTACCTATATAGGGACTTGCAAATATTTGAATATGTGAGTTGTCCGACGATAGCTATCTTTTTTATGGTCATAATTGAGTATTGTGAGTACTTAACACATCTGTCTTTAACAAATTGAGATAACTGATCATGAAAATGAGTTAAATTATTTTGAACAAAACATATACGATACCAATGTCAAACATTTTGTTATTAAAAATCAGATTTCGATGCTTCAATGAAGTAAGCATGTTTAAGCGACATAAATTTATAGCCAAAATATCAGTATTATGATTAACAATAGCTATAAGTGAAATAAAAG
>JACSZP010013783.1:13581-24402 GCA_016161895.1 Pinna nobilis | reverse complement strand
TTTTTTTCACAACTCTGGTTAGAACATGCATACCTTACTTCAGAACCAGGTTTTAATTTTTGTGTTTTTCTATTTACAGTCAATTTGCCCCCAGGACGGTGGTTTTACAGAGAGGTCCAGAGGGATATGGATTTGTTTTACGAGGAGCTAAATGTATGTATCTTTCAGATATTTCATTTTGTTGTGGTTTAAATTCAGTAATTAATAACACAATTGACCTGAAACACAAGAAATAATGTCAAAATTATAGTATACATGTTGAAAATTACACATATATCAGGCAAATCTTTGTAGTATATAACCTACACGTACTTCTGATAATATAACAGTGCCCTAATTACCAGCCCAGTTCTATCTGTCAGGTCCTTTGCACAGTTGTCTCCCCTGATTTTATAGGCACATCCCCNNCCCCCCCCCCCCCCCCCCCCATGACAGGAATTTTACTCTGTAATCTGCCTATGTTGACGTCTTGTTTTCTATCTTGCCTCACATCTCTAGCATTCTTTACACAGTGATGTCATCAATTTGTCGTTTTAACATGTTTTGAGGGCATAACTTTAACCTTCTTGGCTTTATTTCTGTCAGTCCTATGTGTAAATTGATGTCTTCCATTTCATTGCACTCACTGTTGCTTCTATTAATTGTTGTTTAGATGTTTAACAGGTAATTGTACAGGTAGAACAGGGCTATGTAGGACTTTGGAGTGTGTATTGTTGCACCACCTATGTTATTTAGTGAGCATATCTTGTTGTTAACTACAGCTCTGACGTCAGTACAAGTGCACCTAAATGAAATAAATGAAATTTTTAGAATATAAGGAGGATCTAACTTGTAGTAATGATAATTATATCAGACAAACCCTTGCATACTTTTGATATCATAATACCTACATTGAGGTGTGTAATTCTATAACAAAAAAGTTATAGTGCTTGGATTAGGATTGATAATATGGTCTTAGATTTAAATACATGTATATATAGTCCAATCCTTATATATGCTAAGTTAGGAGGGGGTCCATTTTTGTGATGTTTACCTGAGTTTTTTTTGTATAGTGTATATAACTTGGAGGTGATCACATTTTTGTGATGTATACCTGAGTTTTGTATATATGACATAGGAATTAGTGGTCCCATTTTTGTGATGTATAGCTGAGTTTTGTATATATGACTTAGTAAGTAATTAGTGGTTCCATTTTGTGATGTATACCTGAGTTTTGTGTATATGACTTAGGAATTAGTGGTCCCATTTCTATTATGCTCCTGAAGTTCTCTGTGTATCATCTGATTTTACCTGAACATACAGCTATCCTATGTTTCTAATGCTGTACATATGTGTATAGCTTTATTGAATTCATAGTCTGAGCATCGTGGTCTGTGCCTTTAGGGCCTATACCAGGTAAATTACAGTGTTTATATGTGAGGGTATAGATCAGTTTTATAAACACAAAGATTTTATCACTGTTTTTTCGTACAGCTTTATATTTTAGAAGTGTAGGTATGTACTTAATGTATTTCTAATGTCTGTTAGAATCTATCAGACTAATGTATGTTTAGATCTACATTTGAGTAAAAACAAATTCAAGCTTTAAGATCTCAGGTAGTTAGAGAAATGCCTAAAATATCAGTGGTTGAAGAATTCCAAAGTCCAGACAGGGAGATAAATTACTACACTAAAAAATGAAGTATGTTCATTTGTTTTACTATTTGGTTATCAACTGTTGGTGAAGGGCTTAAGATATTGCCCAATGCCTGGTCCTTATCAGGGCTACTGAGTGTTGTGAAGTGTTATACAATGTAATTCAAATGATGTTGAAGGTGAACTGTCTCAGCAGTACATCCCCTCTAGAAATCCAAAATGAAAAGGAAAACAATTTAAGACCTAACATCCCTGTAGTATCCTCTACCGGTACACTGTCTAAATTAAGTTGATAACTCAGATCTCATATTTACTACTTTCTACAGAAGCGTTGTATAGCATAGAACTCATTGCTGTTTTGTTCTTATTCAAAATCTCACTCCTGAGAATCTTTCACTGAATTGGAGTCAATTCCAAATGCCTGAAGTGAAGAGCTTCAAATCTGGGCCTATTTTTGGCACTAACAGTCATTGAGCTTTTTACCTAGTCATGTGACCTCAGTTTTTAATGACTAACTCAAAGGACTGAATTAATAGCTGAGACCCTGGACTCCTTCCCAGAACCCCCCATTGAAAGCCAGGCATTCTACAGTGTATATGACTTTCACTCTGATGGAGTTTATTCTACCTGAGCATCTTTAGTCAAATATTTCCCCACAGTATTTCTATAGATTACAATTAACTGTTACTGGTATAGTCCAAATCAACATAAATATAGGCACTAATCTTCCTTGCATACAAGCAAAGTTGGTTATGAATGGTATACTGTAGTTAGTAGCTATAACACTCATAATGAGTCAAAAGTGATTTATTTATGATATTAATGTCCTGCTCTCAGAAATGATTTATTAAAAGACATATACTTTGACCATAACCAAGCTTTGTCATGAAGCAGACTTTTAATCAGAATAAATGAAAAGGTGTTTCTTATCATACAAACATGAAATAAGGTTTCTGTGTTTTTCTTAAAAATCAAAAATGTGGGTCTATACACAAACATGTCAATATTTCATTTCAAAGACTGACTACAAAATATACATGGTAGCTCATGTTCATCAGGCGATGAGATATGTTTTCTATCATTCTAGTCTTTAATGGGGCCATCATGTGCTAGTGGTTAGCATGTTCGCCCTCTGATCCTCAGCTTGTGGGTTCAAATATGAGCCATGTTGTGGTTGGCTGTCCCTATCTTTCAGATGCGTCAGTTAAAACTGAGGTCTCATGTGACAGTAGGTGTCGGCACGTTAAAGAATCCTCCCTGTTCTATAGCCATTAGTGCTTAGCATAGGCAAAAATGTCACAGTGGGTGTTGGCACGTTAAAGAACCCTCCCTGCTCTATGGCCAGCAGTGCCGAGCAAAGGCAAAATTTGTAGCCCTTCACCGGCACACAGTGAAGTCTCCATATGAGTGAAATATTCTTGAGTGGGACCTTAAACAGCAATACCATACCATACCATTTGAATGTGATGTATTCACAGTGTATCAGCTGTGGTAGCCCCATTGTTGTGGGTTTTATTGTAGTTTATTTGTGGATAAATCTATAAATCTGGTTAAAAATGCAGAAAATCACAAACTTACAGATCTACACATCAGCTGTTGCCCAGATTCTTGTGTGATTTGTAAAGGAAAAATCAAAAGAATTGATTTAATCTTGGCACAGAGAATTTTAATTTCTCAGCCTACTTATAGCAATATGGCACATTGGCTGATCCATGATGAGCTCCAAGTTTAGGAAAAACATTAAGAAGTGTTTTGATTTTGTACAGAAGAATTCTGGTATGTATTCAGGGTTTGTTACCTAAGGTGGGGATCTTAGGTCAGATTACATAATATTTGCACATCTACAAAAGCCCCAGTACATTTACCATATCTTAAGATAAAATCAGGCTAATTTATTCAGTAGAAAATCATTTCACATTGCAAAAATGTTCAGATAAAGAGGGCATAGTTCTTTTTTCTGATTTAGTGTTCAGTTGAATGTTTTTCAAGATGGTTAGATACTGTTGACATTCCTGTATGACCAGCTACTGTTCTCTTTTCTATAATTAGGGATATGAGTGTGGTTCTGTGGTCAGCTTAGTGATAACCAAAATGTCATGACAAACTGACCACATGCATCATCATGTCCTCCAGATATCAACAAGTAAAAAGGAAGTTTAATTTCCCTCACATTTTTAGGCTGATTGGCCTTCATTATTGTAGGCACAGTTGCCATCACCAGGGTAGTGTAGTGGTTAGAGCATTCTTCTGGTATGCTGTAGTCATGGGCTCAAATCTGGTCTGTGACAAACCTAAGTTTGCAACAATGTTGCATACATACATGTATATAGTAAATGTAGTCCTTCACCAAATGCTTGGCGTTGTAAGCAAAGGTTGGACATTGCTTGTTCAGATGGGACCTCATAAAAACTGAGAGCTTTTGTCACATGTGGTCTGGGTCAGGATAAAGACCTCTCACTACTCAAAAGCTGTACTTGTCAAGTATAGGCCAAAATTTGAATTCCCTTACCAGCATTTAGTGACATCTCCATATGAACGAAAGATTCTCAAGGGATATATTAAACAATAGTGGGACAACACAGAGAAACACAGAAACATTAAAAACAAATGACACTGCATTTCTTTTTCACAAACTTTAGTTGTGTAGCAAAAATAGGAACTACAACTACATGTAGTCACTAGTGGGATCTGATCATTTCACAATGTGAAAATGATTGTGCCTATAGCATTCTTTAGTGTCCATTTATTGGCTTTATCATAAGATGTATCACTTTACAATAGACTGGGCTTTAGTTTGTCCAGCTCTAGCCTCTATTGTGTTGTTACCTGTCACTAGACTGGACAATGGTACAGCTAGGGTAATTACCTACTTTACATATTTGTCACTACATGTTGAACATTGCATCCGTCATGTTCTGTGACAAGGGGATTATATCCTGTTGTCTGAGCCAGGGACACACATTTATCTAAATTAAGTAAATCTGATACCTGGATGATGCTGACAAATGCTGGAGACAGGTGCAAATTACACCTGGATCTAGACTTCCAATTAGCTGAATATTAAGACCATGAAATATTTAGTGAGTGGGCAGAAGTAAATGTAGTACAATGTTTTATTCAGTAGAAAAAATACTAAGAAATCTCCTTGTCTGTCACTGTGGTGACATAATTATCATATACTGTAGACTCAGTTGACTCATTGAAAATTGATCCAAAAGGAGGGAAGGGGTGGGGTTCATGAAAGGGATTTGTTGCTATGATTGACCCATTGCATTGGTGGACAATTTATTGAATTTAGTGACGTCACAAGGCATTTTTTAAATTTGTCCGAGGTTTGACTGTGATGCTATTTATTGTGATGTCATAAAATTTAACAATTTTTTTAGCATACAAAACCTAAATAGAACAGTCAATTGGTTAACCATACAATCATATTTTGACACATTTTATACACTGTTGATAAACTCTGCAGCATACAATCTATGCATGAACATGACTGTTGGGTCTGCTAATATGATAGAGATAATAACAATCACAAATTTTTAGAATACAATCTAGATAACTGTGTTTGATTATCCCAAAATAAAAGGTCACGTAGGTCACATATGGCCATTGTTTCAGTTGTCATATGATTAAATATGGCTACAGTGATAGACTATACTGCTGATTCAAATGATTCCCAAACTTCACTTTTATCTATCATATGTAGATGTTATTTGGTCATAGCTTGGTGTAGCTAACTGATATGGTAACTTACAAACAAAAACTCTCAACAGGTGAAAATCTCGGTTTATTATTATTCTCTCTCGAGTTGCTTTTTAATAAAAACAATAATTTTCTATGTTAATCTATTCAAGTTCCACACCTTTTATATGAAATAGATTTTAAAGTATGTGAATTATTTGTAAGTTTGATAACAATACAATAGTCAATGGTAATGTGGTACTGTCGATAAGGGCATCACTTAACTTGTCGCTCCGGAAATGATGTATTGCTAGGCAATATTTTTACAATTTACTGCAGGCCATTAAGTCAGTAGGTGACAATAGTGATGATATGGTTATTGATCTAGGTATTTACACTCCCATATCCCAATCTGAATAAAAGAAAAAAAATGAAAAAAGAAAAACAAAAAAATAACAATAAACTTGGCCTCATGCAGGTATTTGGGGAACAAAAAATTAAAAGTAGTGGGGGGAAAATGCAAATGTATAAAACAATATTTCTAATCTGTACATAGTTATGATACACAGGGAAGCAAATTATGGAGCATAGTAAAGGTCTGTTCTTGTCATGTAGGATCTTGATATACTTAGTACCAGTATATCTGGTATATTGAGCACAAGTATTCCTATATACATTTACATACATGTATTTCTACAGTATATAAGGACTGGGGTTATCCAGCCTAGTTGAGGTATGTTCTAGTTAGGCCTACTGTAGTATATGTAGTACATGTATTCCTACAGTATGTAAGGACTGGGATTAGCTAGCCTAGTTTAGGCTTGTTCTAGTTATACAGTACTGTGGGGCAAGTATGGTATATTTAGTAACTGTATTAATCATTCAGCTTTAATCAATGACCAACTCAGAGAAAACCGTTCATGTTTCACGTAAATTGGAAAGTTTCCAAAGAACATGTCCACACAAACACTTCTGTAAGGTGTGTTTATATGTACCGTACCTTTCACGCTATTCCAAAATAGTACTTTTGTTTCCAGATCAGTTAAGTCATGATTCCTTTGATAGTATCACACACACAGTATGTCTTTCGGACAGAAAAAAATAAAGCAATGAAATGAGGGCCTGCTTTCTCTAGGTTCTGAAACTTAAAGTCTTAAAAGTTTTGATTTTTTTAGGTGGGGAATAGTTGAAGACAACTTATTTACTTTTTATGTTCTGGTTAAAAATAGAAAAAGGAGAGAAAAGAGCAAAAAAAACACCTCACTCCCTCAGTCTGTTTGTCCAAAATCTTCAGACAGTATGAACCTTGTTGGTTAGATAAACTCTTTGGAAGCATGCCTGTCAAAATGCAATTCAAAGTGGGCGGGAGAGGGCTACAGAAATTTTGATTTTTTTTTATTGGCTTACTGCCAATTATGACAAGTATAAGGANNTCCTCCCTTTCCTTCCCAAATTCCTACAGATCATTCAAGAACCAACCGGTATATGTCCTGTAATGGTCAGATCATTCTGAATTCCTTAGAACAATTTTTTTCATGCATATGCAAAATGCAATTGCAATGATTGTTTTTTCAATTTTGACTGATCTGATATAATTTTAAAGCAAATATTGAAATTTTAAAGATAGATAAGTTGTAGAATATATACATGATGTTAAGATCTGAAAAAGAGAAAACATGCATGTTCATAATGATATATATGTATAAAAAATCCCAGTATTTGTTTATCTTACAATTCACATTATAGCAAATGAATGCATTGTGTAAAAAAAAATGACCAACAAAGAAGAACGATTAAATTCATATTAAATCATTGATTAAGATCAGAACTGGTCTTTTATAAATAATGGAGTATTTACTCCCAAATCAAGGACAAAAGAATTCCGAAGAGATTAAGAGTTCCACCCGGCCACATGTAACAGACCAGCAAAACATCAAAACATTTTCATTTAAAGTGGAATTTGGTATTAGAAGATTTCGGTCTGAGAATTCATACCTAGGTTCAATAAATTAATTTAAGTTCTTAATCTCATAAAGTCAGATCAGAAAACTGATTACAATTTAACACAAATGAATGACCACTCAGTTTCTAGCTAAAAAGCCAATGGCTAAATTATTGTACAGTAGACATGTATGGTCTTATGTGGTTTGTTAAACAATGCGGAGTGCAGATGTGGGGTGCTCAAAAATGAGACCTGACTGAGAGTGTTAAGGAAAGTGCATCATGCACAAAGTCGCGTACCTGATTCTTTAGGATTGCAGCCAGTGCATTGCTTATTGTATGGATGGATAAGGACTGTGGATGACAATATGACATCATATGGATATTACTTTTAATTTGAGATGGATTATTGTGACAATTAGATAAACCATTTTTGAACTTAGTTTTCAATCTTGAAACCAGTGTGTTTGGTATAGATACTTTGATGGCTGAGTTATTTGCCTTTTTGATCCATGTGCCATAGGAATATTTGTCTCAAAATGGGAAATATTGTAAAATCACATCGAACTATACATCCTCGTAAAAACTGCTACATACAAGAGAAACCATTCAGACCAAAGAAACCTATGCGGTTTAAAAAGGATTGTTTGGTCCAGGATCTCAGAAAACCAGGTACCGGTATATGCATACCATAAAGTCTATGTACCACTGAACTGAACTTTTGAAACTTCAAAAAATGTCTCCAGGTTGAATAAGTTATGCACAGTAGGCTATGTGCCCTGCCAGTAGCCTTATGTGCATGTTCATGCATAAATAGACAATTTGTTTGTTTGTGATGCCACCTGAGGTTTAGCATTCATATTATCTTATGTCCTAGCTGTCCTGTTTATCTTGTCATGTAGTATCCACGGTGCTGTACACGTTTGTGTGTGCCGGTGTCAGCACCTCTACCAGTACATACATTTACAAAATGATAAGGTGTAATAGATTTCAGGTATGGCAGATTAACTATATACCTACTGAGATAGATATTTATTCATCCAGGTAGCTCAGCTGAATGTTATGTGTAGATGTCTTAATAAAAATGCAAAAATTGGTAATATTAAATGAAACATTTTCCAGTCAGTTTCACTCACAACATACTTAAGTCAACAAAATTTGATGCATAATATAAAGAAGTGACATTATAATGCCAAGTTATTGACAATGATTCTCTCTCTGATTTTATTTCCTTTCAATAATCACCCTGGGCTTTTTAAAATTCCCAAAGTTTTATAACGCTAATAAGAATTTAGCTTGTACATGAACAAATTGGATGGTTTAATGACAATGATTTTCAGTATTCAGTAAATATACATATGATGGACATGCAAGTCACATATATTGTGGTTTCTGAAATGTTACTAAACTATTGTTTTTTTATAATTTAGCCCTCAGAGAACTGTGCCTCTTCAATTTTTATATCCATCCCACCCCCATTTTTTTTGGGGGGGGGTGTACATGTAAATAGGAATCACCCTTTCTTACATGTATCTGTCTATCCATCTGGTTCAGAAGTTCTGAAAGTAGATTTCTCTTACAGCATAAGGGATTGGGCTTTCATATTTCATACATACCTTCATCATATCAAGTACTAAATTTTGGTACAAAGACATTTGACCCAGTCAAAAAAAAATCAGCAGGGGGAGGACTGTTCTAGATTCTCTTTTTTCTGTATTCCAAATGAGAACAAGATTTGGCATTTCTTTAAGTTAGAAACAAACACGTTACTGATATGATATACACATATTTGTGATGTTAGCATGTTTCTTTTATAGCTCTGCAATATTTTGAACCACTGATTTATTTTGCAGCCCAGACCAATGCCACAGGAGATTTGGATTTCCGTCCGTCGGCAGAATTCCCAGCTCTCCAGTATCTGGACAGTGTTGATGCAGGAAGCAGATCTGACAAGGCAGGACTGAAGACAGGAGATTTTATTTTAGAGGTGAATTTATATTCATTTAGTGCAGGTGCTTGAATTATCTATATTAAGGACATTCCTCACTCAGTTGATTTGAATCAGACAATGGACAGTTAACAGGGGATGTTTGCTCCTCCAGGGCACCTAAGCCCACCTCTGGATTTCCAGAATATTATGTTTGTTCAATATTCATTGGATTTGCACACTGCCCTGAACTTCCTGATGATTCATACTGTGGTATCTGAGTTTCATATATGTACATGAATTTTGATATTTTAAAAAAAATTGTACCAAGTATAGAAAGTTTATCTCTGAATGCACACTTATAGATATCTTTCAGTCAATACACTTGTAAAGTTTTATCAGCAGAAAATTTTATTAATTTTCAGTTGTGATAAATAATCTGATACATATCAAATACTCAACCCTAGATCCTTACAGACAATCTATTTCCATTCCATCATATTGTACCCTTTATATTGAAAAGGAATATTAGAAGGCATAACTCACCATACAAATAGGTATATGGAAATTGAGCCTCTCTTACTATCAATGTAAACTACATGTAGAATTGTTACTAGTTATACTTCACAGACAGGGTTAATTTTTTCCCAATTTAAAAAAAGGGATCAGATTCATTATTTCTTTTTTGTAATGAGTAGAATTGTCTTTTATTTTCAAGAAAGGTGTTTTTGTTTGATAATTTGAAAACATTATTTAATGTGAAAGATATTTAGAACTCCACAGTGGAAGAACTCATTTGATTATCATGTACAGTGTGCTTCATAGTGAACCTTGTTACAGTAAGATCAGTCAGCAAATACAGGCTATTTTTGAGTCAAACCCTTATATAGGCAGAGGAACAAGCAGATTGCGCAACAGTGACCCGACATTATTGACAATATTATGAATCATGTCTGTACTTATCTGATTATACATGTACCTAAGTGTGTTATAGCATTGTACAGAACATGGGCGTTATCCTGCAGTGGCCGGCCGTACCCTTCAAAGTTCTACGAAATTAGTTTGAATTCTTTAGTCATTCACTAGAATTTAGTCATTTGTTGACATTTTATCAATCGACCAGATGTATCGTCAATTCAGGAGTTCTTGTAGCCAATCCCCTTGTCCTGTTACCTACATAGCTTTATCTAAACTTTGTCATGGTTTACATTCAATCTAGCTGAACTTTAATTTAACTTTACCTACAAATAAAAAACAATAAATTAGATATTTTGAATAAGTAGATTAAACATGGACAGTATGCGGAGATCAATTTTGTGACGTCCAAACATATGTTATGGGTGGTGCTGTTTTCAGATATCAAATGTTGGCTCAATGTCAATATTATTATGTAGAATTGATTTTCACTGTTCACTAGTTATCTACATACATTTAAAATACATATAAATAAAAACACTGGGTTATACTTATGTTCTACTTATAGTATACAACTATTAACAACACATGGTGCACATCATTCTGACAAACATAGACAAGATGAAAAGAACTTAATAAACATGTGTTTTATCACTAGTGTTATAGGCCAGGAGATCACTAAAGCATAACATCTTATTGTACATAAAGAGTTGTGTATC
>JACSZP010013781.1:0-12257 GCA_016161895.1 Pinna nobilis | reverse complement strand
GTTAAGACAATGTTCAGGAGAGAAACTCACTAATCTGACCAACAAGAAAACATTCTGTTGTCCATATAGGGACTGAAATTTTGTCTCATCTTAAATAAAAAGGCGTACTAAATGATGCGTTTTACGTGGTATAATAATCTGTGTTTTGATAATTGTTGTTGACGTTTTATCAATCTGTGTTCAGAAAATATTTATGACAACAGAATAGCATAGCTCATGGCAACTTTGAAAATCCATTGAATATTTTGATATGTACTGGATTAGACAATTGATGCAATATGCTTTCTAGGGAGATATAAGGTATTTTGCGCTTTGTCCAGAAACTGCGAAGTTGTTCTGAACTTTTGGACAATATTGTGACAGGAGTTGTCTTTCTTACTTCATTCCTCTTACATTTTAGGGTTGTTACGATGAATTGGTGCACTACATACAGAGCCACGCTCTTATGATAGGAGGGATTTGTGTAGCAGCAAATGTTATAATTGTGAGTATTAATACAGGTTATACAGTTGAAAATAATAGATCAAGAAGGCGTCATTCTGACATATTACATCTAGCACTATAGTATGTCAAATACTTAAATACTTACCTACTTTAATACTTTCTTATGCAACCTTTTCGAATACGCAGATTCTTGTCTGACATTTATAACAAGAAGTTTTTTATATTAATTTCAAATTAACCAGTTTAATAATAAGCATTTTTGATATCTTTTTTTCAGCTATTTGGTGTGATTTTCGGCGTATGCTTGTATCGCTCAATCAGACAGCATGGATTTGTCACGTGATTTTCCCAAATCCAAATGAGACCAGTTCTTTATAGTATTTTTGTTACAAAATGTCATATTTAGTAAATATGGCATACGATATTATTCAATATGACATTTTACATTTCATTTTGCTGTCACATATGGTGACGCACCTGTGATATTTTCGATGTTCGTGAAACAAACTTTGAAACATTGTTGGAGTGCACTGTTGCAGCTTTTCAACAAACATGACCAAGTAAACCGTTTATACAACTATGGCAAAATTGAAATGACAGATATATAAAATCATATGATCTAAGTTGTTTTATGTGGGATGTACAAATAAATGTCAGAATTTGTTAATACGTTGTGCAGAATTGTTCACTTGCCGTACATACTGTCTCGCACTTTTGATTATGAATAATTATTCAAATCGCAGGTGCCCGGAAAATGGTTTTGTAAGTGTATTAGATGTTTGATATAGTTGCGTCTACTTGCTTGTAATTCTGTAAAACGGGTGCATTCTATACAAGAAAGTCTGTCATTTACTTGGTTGCAGTTACGAGACAATTCGTGAAATTCTATCAGAAAGTCGTTTCAGTAAAAGAATTGGCCAGTTACTTACCTAGCTTCACATTTCGATTTTTCCGGAAGATTTAAATACTTATTTATGAGTCATGATCGAGTATTTTCCTGTAACATTCATGTACTGATGTTAACTATTATATCGAGGGAACATAAAAACATGTGTGATATAGGTAACAATGTATGCTGCACGGAATATATCATACAGTTTGAAATACCCTAAAGGTTACTGAAAACATGATTGTTTTACTCAGTAGTGTAATTTTTCAAATAAATGCACTTTAAATAGAATTAACAAAAGTGTTTCTTATTACTTCACTTCGTTATGCTTTCTGTAAAAAGTCAATTGCAAATTAAATTTGGATAATAGTTTAACTGAGGCGCGAAGTTGGTATTCCTTTTGTCTGCCACAAAATAAAATAAAATTGTTAAGTAATATATTTGGTATTCTTCCAAAAACACCCATTAACACACCTCTGAACTTTAAATAGAATCATTTTCCTTTTCAATACTTTCATATTTCAGAATACCGTTTACGCTTTTATACGTATACTGCAAATTTTGTCTGTATAGCTGTCATTTATTCAATGAAGCATTACCCCACTTCAGTCATCATTACGTACTTATCTATTCAACTGTAGTTAGTTCGATATGTTCTTGTACCATAGCCAATTTGACCAAAATATGCCAAATATGGTATTCGGTTATGTGTGTAAAGATAAAGAGATAAAAGGAAATTCTTTCAGATTATCAAGTCAACAAATTTCTGTGGAAAGTCGAGTGACATCGATAATTGTCGAAATCGTGAAAATAAAGAGAGAAAACTTGGACGGCTTGGGTTCTAATTTTCTACTTTGTACAATATGTTTTAGTATATTTTGAAAGGTCACATGAACAATCCACTTCGGCAAGGGTCCTATATCCAACCATGAAGTGTTTTTCATGGTTTCCTTTACTGCGTGACAATACAATTGTCCAAGGCAGGTGCAAATGACTTAGTGATTAAATGTCATGAAAGCATGAACTATTTTAGAAGCACATGACAATTTTAACCGAAATTGACATTTTACAGAGCTCGTAGTGTCTCAAACATTTGCGACGGGTTTGACATACCTACAGGGGACACTGACTCCTTTCGGACAACTGGCCACATTCCATAAGGAATTTACAATTGTTTCTAACGTTGCGACTGTTATTATTCTTCGACTTGCCGTGTTTGTTGGGAGTTGTATGTTCGAACATCACTTGATATTTTTGCAGTTTTATTGTAATTATTTTTTTCTTTCCCTCTACTCATAAAGCATTTTACCCGTCTTTAGATAAAATGACAAAAAAATGAATGATCTGGGTTATAGGATGTATGGAACTACACTTGTAAAATTACTGAAAAGGCTGAAAAAAATTGTCTGATTTGTAAGTTATTCTCAATTGTTGGGTAAGTGTAGACTAATTGCCACACAGACTGAATATAATGGTGTTTAAAGAGAAGTGGAGTTTTCCTTTTTGCTTCACGCCACACTTAACTGTATTTCAGTCACATTGTGGTGGCCACTTTTTATGGGTGGCGGTTAGAGCTCGAATATAAATGTACCCGAGAGGAGACCACCGGTCATCCACAAGTAAAGTGGGGAATTTTCTCACATAATCAGATTAGGTTCCTGCGAGGCTCGAATCCTCGCTAACTAGAGGCGAGAGACTTAATGGTTAAAAGTGCAATGCTCTAAGAATTCGGCCACAGAGGCACCAAAAGCGAAGTTGACTCCCGGGCTAAGTGATCTTGAAGCAATTTTCTAGTGTTATAATGTTCTATTAACCATTTCAACCCCAAGTATCAGAATGGTATGCTCTTTTCTATAGCCTGGACCAGTCTATTTCGGTCTGTGGTGTTGAAAGGGTTAATCCGTTTCCTGTCGCAAAGCGAGTCTCTGTTTCATTCTTTTATAACAGAAGCTTATTGTTTAGATTCTTGATCGAGAGACTTTCCGAAGCGTACTCCAAGATTTTACTTGTACTGAAATAAGAATTTGAGTAAAATGGCAAGATGTAATTGATATACAGTCAAATTTATCATACGTCCCACCAACCTCTGCATTAGGACATCTGTCTATAAAGCCCATTTTTTAAAATAAAACACCTAAGTTTATGAATCTTAATACTTGATCTCTATATAAAGGTTATCTGTTGAGAACGGTCATTTCAGTCATATTTGCAGATAATACTGTATTTTTAAATCAAATACATGTACCTTTCTTCTTGTTGCTCATTTTGAATGGATACAAACTCTATGCCATTAGGAACACGGACACAATTAACTTCATGCTTCTGTTTATGTTTCCATTGCATGGAATTCTCCTCTATGTCACCACATGAAATCGATTCCTACTCCATTACAAAGGGAAAAGAGATGACTAGAGTAATTAGGAATGGGCAGTAAAGCTTAGTTCCTATTAGGGAAATAATCCGCTCTCTTCTTTAAGTTGACCAATTAAGTACAGTTTGTTTTTGTTGATGTCGAAATATACATGTACATGTACTATGATTCTGAAATTTTCATACATACGGTAGCTGTGAAAAAAAGAATATTGAAAAACAATCAGTTTTATTTTGAAATTTTCGCTCAAAAGTTACCTTAAAGCAAACCCTGACTGAGTCTATAGGTTTCTGGCCCAGAGTTTAAAGTTCATAGCTAGCGAACAATTTGTGTATTTTGCAAATGACTTGGAAAATAGGTTTACTGTGGTCTTTTTATGGCAGTAAAAAGGTAACGTCAACACTGCCTACTTTAACTAAAAAGATCCATTTTGTACCATGTCCATGCCATGTGTCAAATAATCTAAGCAGAATTTTGATAATGTATAATCAAACAATCAGAGAATTTAGTTCAATTCTTTGTTTGAGGGAGTGTGGTGTGTATCTGTCTAAAACCAGTTCATTTTATTCTTATACATTGCACATGGATTTTCTGTTTGTATGAATAAGTTCAATCTATAACAGAAAATGTAAATTGATATGACTAATTCCCAGAATCGAAAAATAGGTGATACGATGGATACCGCGCGTGGAGCAGGAGTTGCTTGCCCTTCCAGAGCACCTGAACTCACCTCCGGTATTAGTGGGATTCGTGCTACTCTATTTTTAGCATTCTGTGTTATGTGGATTACGGTTTGTAGAGTTCAGTATACCAGTATAAAGTTATTTGATCTGTGTTATTCGCTCGATTTGTAATTATAAGAGTTTAGTCCATACTGTAAGACCGTTATACATGTACATGTATGAGCACTCAATAAATTGGTCTCAATTTTGACTCGTTATGAAGTTTCTTTTATGAGGTCCAGCTAGCCTAGAACAAAGCCAAGAAGACTTTATTTTGGTGGCCTTTATGGAGAGGTGAAATCCTTATCCAAGTGATCTAAAGGCAAATGAAAAAGAAAATGACAATGCGTTTTCTACATCATCCATAATGTTACAGTCCTTCCTGGTAAATTTTGTGTTTTACTTAGGACTTCAAGATTTTGTTTGTTCAGAGAGGGTGGTCGCTAGATGGTTGTGAACGCTTGAAGTTATCTTATAAGAATTATTCCGTTGTCTTCCAAACATTTTTTTTATGGAAAACGTTATTTTTGTTTTACACATATTATACAAATTTATTTCTAGAGACGCTTGGAAATGATCGATATGTAGTTATTGTATCATACGCGTAATCTGTGCAACCCATACAGTTCGTGCAGTTTTAAGTGTGATGTATGTATCTTTCTTGTTGACAAGATCGCTGCCAGTGCATAGAGTACCGACTGTCTTCGGTAGAATCGGCATGCCACTCTAATGTCAAAGTACGCCTTCGCTATAGACGTTTTTAACACCGGATCGATTACGTACGCAAACAGAACTACCAGTCAATATCGAATGTAGCATTTAAATTCCAAGAATAACGTAGGCATTGTAAAGTTCATAAACTTCATCTTGGCAGCTACCAATTAAGCAGTCATACGCAAGCAATTTAATTCCTAATAAACGTCCTGCGTTACCATGAAATGCCCATAAAAGTGTATTGTGGTTGTTGAATAGCACAGTGCTACATCAGATGCATTCATGTAAGTGGTCGTTACTCTTTACGGTTGAAGAATGCAAGACGTTATTTAAGGAAAATAATTAACATCACTTACAGTATATTACGGTGACCAGAAATAGTGAGCGACCAACAGATAGGCATGAGCAAATACATAAATTCTTTTTACGTCTGTGGGCTTAATACTCGTATAATTGATAAGACTCACCAGTTTCTAGAAATAAAACCATGCTGGTAATAAAGATAGAGAACAGGTGTTGAATAACTATTTTTTTCCCACAAGAACCACAATAATTTTATTTTGTTCATCTATTTTAATTTCGAGTTTCACGATTTAGTTTCGAGTTTCATGATTTAGCATAGAGCTAATTAGACATAATATCATCCTGGACATTTGGTGTCAACCCTATTTCTTAATTTACGTGTTCCAAAAACAGTGTTCTATTTTAAGTGTCTTTCATTCCGTTTACTCTTTAATTTCAGGTATAAATAATTGAAATACACTTGTAATTCATGTGCCACGTGATCCCATATAACGTTTACCGCACAACTGTTATTGGGTATCATGTGTCGCATGGTTGTTTTCCATTAAAATTTTATATAAGAGCGGACCTTTGATTTAATCGTTTATCTTGTTTTTCTTATGAAGGTAGGTGTCACATAAAATTATATATCCTCCCAGGCACCTGGTCCCATCCACGTACCTGGTCTCACCAGGGCATCTGACCTTTACCTGGACATCTGACCTTATCCCAGGGACATATAGTCTCACCCAGGCACCTGACCTCATCCAGATACCCGACATCACCCAAACCGTAATAAAATCTCTTTAATCACGTCTGCCTTATTTTTCATTTCGATTACCTGTAATGGTATATTTACCATTAAAAGAGCAAATCAGGATGGACAAATGCATTTTACCTTCAATTATTTTATTTTTCTACACAAAAGCTCATTTTCATTATTCCGAAGAAAGTACTGTGCAATGGCGAGTTTATAGGAATTCTTATACTGACATTTGTTTCACTGGCACAAGAAGCAATACTGCATTCCCTGCCCCAAATAGACTTTGCAAACTAGAAAAGAACGGAACTGCATCACGATAATTCTACATTAATGGTGAAAGGGTACATTACTAAGTCATTGTTATGACTTCCGAACTATTTATGGATCAAATCTGTCTAAGCCGTGAATGGTAATGCACAGATGTTTGGTGCATTTTAGATCTCTCAGTGGCACTGTCTAGGTTTATTACTGTCTGTATGTATACAGGTATGTGAGCTTGTAGGGCATGTGAATAGGTCCGGGATATTTACCGAATTTGGTTTGGTTGTCTTAATACCAAACGATTTAATTGACAGTTCCGACTAGATATGGAAACATGGTTAGAGATACGCAGTAGGACAAAGTCTAGCAGATAACGATACTTGTCTAGGGGCATATAAGCAGATGGTCTCTACTGAATATTGAACCTATAGCAATTTAGAGATAACATTCAATGCATTATATGTATTGGGAAAAAAACAGATATCTAGATTGGATGTTTTACTTAATAAAAGCGCCCTTGATATATGCCTCTCAACTTGCATAATTCTGTTAGAAATCACAACTTCGATATCATCTGAATCCCGCGTGATCGACCGGGACATTTACGTCATAACTCCGTTTTGTGGAAACCAAAGCGGCGATGAGACATTTCGCAGAAGGACATGTGTATATCGTCTGCTGGTCTCTGTAGTCAGAGAAAGGAAGATAAAAATGTAAATGTAAATTCTCCAGAGGCCCGCCATTGCCCTATTCCTCCTGCAAGGGATTATACCCATATTAGCCAGTGTCGACGCCGATATGAAATGCTTACGTTGCTTATTCATCATACTTTTTTTCATGGATTTGTTGTGCATTTTCAACCAAATTCTAGAAAAAAAGACTCACCAAAATAAGAATTCCGATAGAATGACTTGCTTCATACATATTTATTCTTTCCAATCATGTGAAGAAAATGGCAGACAATTTATAAACATTTGTCATAGTAATTGTATCATTTATATTCAAACATTATGATTGTCTGTCTTGTGAGGCTTCGTGCCATGAAAATATTGGATGTTTCAGGAGTATTTGATTCCAATACTATTTGCACATTTATTTGTCGATGCAATATGTAACTGGTATTTGTTGCGTAAATTATTTTCGGCCTCTCTGGGTTAGAAATATATCAAAGATGATAAAGAGAGATAATCGGAAAAATCTACATATTTATGTATCCGAAAAAGAAAGACAATTTCATGGACTGTTTCGAAATGAATTTATTTCTTTCTTTTTTTCAAGCTAAAGGCAATTTTCCAAATATTCTGTGTTTCTGTTGGTTGACAGCAATCGTATTTATGTGAAAGGATCAAACAAGACGCCATGCACTGAGCTCACGTTCTGATGACCTTTCTGAACCAATGAAATTGCTGCTTCCCAGAGTTTATGAAGTTCTCAGGTAATAAATGGAGGTGAGAAGGCGTTGTTTACCGGTGGTCTTCCTTTGATTTTTTTGTAATACACATTTTATTTTATAACGCTACTAAAACGGTGTTGACATCGGCAATGATCACAAGACCTCAGCGGAATACGGGAGTTTTGAGATTGTAGCTCTTCTGCTCTATGAGGCGCATTTGGACGTTGCTTAACGCAGCAGGTGGGACTGTTTTCCAAAGTTAGCAAAGGGTTTAGCATTACCACAAACGTAAAGCATTTATATCATGGTGAAAAAGAATGAAAATTGTCCTCTAATAGGTGAAGATACCTAGATATATTCGTTTAATAACGTTGTAATGTGGTATATCTAAATAACAATACTGATATGCAGATACACGCGTAGTTATCAAACGAGAACAGTCCCACCTTCCTGCATACTTCGCCAGCCAATCGCGTCTTCACACTGAAGAGTTCTACAAAGGGAAAATATCTCAAAACCGACGTATTGCATTGAGTTCTCTCACAGCGACATGTCAGAATCACAGGATCATGATTTGGAGAATATCCAAGAAAATCCTTATTAATTAATATATCACCACTCGGTCTCTCACCTCTTGTCAGCCCGGGTTCGAGGCTCGCTGGAACCTAAACTGATTATGTGAGAACGTTTGCCAGCCTGTTTACTTGCGGATGGCTGGTGGTCTCTCCCCGGATACATTTGTAACCGTACTCTCTCCTCCATCAATAAAACCTGGCCGCAACCATATGACTGAAAGATTGTCGAGTTCGGCGTAAAGAAAAAAAAAATCATTCTTGTTAAGGCTGAAATTATACATTCCACGTGTTTAAAACAATTTGCAGCAAAAACATTGAATTATTGATCACCTGACGCACAAAAATAAAAATAAATCTGAATTATGTTTTCCTCACATGTGTCATTGTCCCAAGTGCGTGATTCAATACAAATTATTTCATTCAAAAAGAACAGAGAAAACCAAAAATAATCCAAAAGTACGGTATTGTATTCGGATTTCTGCTTGAACTATCCGGAAATTCATTTTTCCTTTCCAGGAGACTTGGTGGCAGCAAACAGACATCTTGAACGTTCAACTGGAGACAGGAATCCATAGATTTGTCTTCATCATCGAGATTTTATCTGAAAAGAATCATAAGTAACAAAACAAAATGTTACACGTGTAAAAATATCCAGGAAAAATAGAACTCAAAACAATAACTTTGTAAAAATACAAATTCGCTAGGGGAAATTGTGTGGTTTCGTGACACACATTTTAGACTAGTTGTATGGTTTCTATTTCATTTTATCCAGAAGGGAGTTTTTGTCAATATAAAACATACCCTGGAGTATAATGATAAAGTAATTTTGCTACGTTATAACACGTTTAATGAAAATGGATTAAGAATTTAATTTGCCGTAAAATTTCACTTTAGTTAGTCTTCCACTAAATTCCGATAAGCTTAATCTTGTTAGAAAGACACTTACAACTATTTACCTTTTCTACAGATCGTAAAAATTTTCAGAGGAAGTTACGTGACAAAAACTAGAGACCCAGGTCTCCCTAGTGGCTAGTTTTCATTGTTTATTCCCACATGAACTGATAAAATTAAGGATCGACACTCTTGTGTGACAGTAGGACAAATAGGCGTATAATGTAAAAAAAATGGATCAATATCCTCTTTTGGGAACAGGGCAATGATTCGTTTGAATCTTGTTTAATTTTACTGCATTTTATAATACTTGTATTTAATTTCGGTCTATTCCACTTCTTTTTTTTTTCTTTGTTCGGTTCTGTTTATCATTGTTTAGACAAAACTCCCACATCATTAGTGCGTTATAATGTGTACATTTTATCCACTAAAGGATGATCGACATTCAGTAAAAATAAAGAAGTTGCAAGGGGCATTCGGAGGGATGAAATTGGGAAAGTAATGGTCGTATTCTGAGTAATCTGAGGAAGAATCCCAAGCCCCAAACATGATGGAATCATTACCATGCTATCAATTAGTTGTTTTAATGTCCCATTAAACTTTCACTCTTACAGAGACGTGGTCGAATATCAGGCCCCGAAATCACCAGTAAAACTCAAGCTCAAACTCAATACTAAACTACACTCAAGCTCAAACTCAATACTAAACTCAACTATTTTTCCTGAATTTTGAACTAAATATAAAGAGTAAATTAAGAGTTGCATCCATTCCAACGTGTGTATTTAAATCAATATGTATCTAAATATCAGTAATTGTTTTTGTTTCTCCTTGGTATTTAATTATTCAGGTCCTAAAAAGGATTTGAGCATATACTCAAATATTTAGTACCATACTCAACTTGTCTTTTTAATAATTCTGACTGCATATTGCTGATGAATACAAACTGTTGCTCCTATTTTAATAACAAAATAGTAATACAAATGCTAAAAGCATTTAACACTTGATTTAATTGTACTTAATTCAAAATTGAGGAAAAACAATCTAGCTGAGCACTGAGATTGAGCTAGATTTTTTCTAGTGATTTCGGGCCCGAGAGTGGCTACAAAGTTTAGACGCTTCAAGGACATCGACAAGTCAATTTCTTCTTCACACTCGTCAGACGTCTGATACACTCATGTTATTATTCACACGAACCCAACTTTCAGTTCGATATTTACTTATTTAGATGTGTGTTATGACATTTCATTCGGGCGCTTCGTGTTGAACATTTATACACAGACAGGATTTTGACACCATTGTAGTCGGTCGGTTAGCTGCTTTTTCATTATAAACAAACCATAGAATTAAATATTACAACACTCTGTTCAAAGGGGATCTCAATCTTCTTCACAACTCTTTGCTTTTATACAATGTATATACGAAAGGTTAAATTTGCAATAGAAAACTTTTACTTATAAGTTTACAATTTTAGGCTATGTCTAAGATAAAAATGATACTTCTTCATCTACAAAGGAATTTTTCATGCACTCTCAGCGGCAACATGAGAGAAAATTCTGAAAGCACACAATACTTCCACCACAGAAAAAGTGTGGAAATTGTTTAGTCACGAGACATGAAAATGCTGACCTGTGACAATAAAATTTTACCATCATAAGAAGTGCAATTGTCAAAAAGGCTTAATTTCTCTCAAGCGCAATTATAGTAGTATTTGATGGTCCCCTCTTCCTCACAAATTCGATTAAGTGTATGTAATTCAAATTATTGCCATGAGCACGGTGCATCTGCGACAGTTAATTGTTCTGCGGGGCAAAAAGAGCACAATAAACTTGGATGCTTTTAGTTATACAGATCTATAACTAATAATTGAAAATCCCTATAACTTCAAACTAATATATTTTCTTTTAAATAAATTCAACCTTGATAATCAATAATTCGTGTTTGCACGCTTCATTTATAAACTAGCAGATGAAAAAAAGATAAAACAATGCATGCAATCTATTCAACGCCGAGGACAGAGTGTACGAGGTAATGCTTCTACTATCGTGCTTGGAATTGCCGCAAATAAATAACTCAAAAGAGCATGCCAGAAAAATGCATTGAATAAAGGTTTTATTCTTATTCATTTTATACTGAGAGAGAGAGAGTTATGTTTCGATAAGGAGCTTACTCAAAAACAATTATCGTATATTTAAATCTTATTTTATCATTGTATATTTTTAAGATTTCATGAAAGTAAAATAGGACCCAACGTATTTTTTTTTCAAGTCACTATGCTGCCGTGGCAACACATCTAGTAATCCAGTGATCATGGGTGCCAAAACGGTAACTCGGATTAAAGATCGATGGACAGACATGGTTACAATTGGCAAGAAATTGAGATATTTTCGTTATAGACATGTGCATTGTATTTCATAATTGATTACATAAACATAACTCATGGCAAACTGGTTTGATAATATTGGACTTACTGTGTTGAGTATTCTAAAATGTATACATATTGAAAATGAGGACTGGAGTATTTAAAATGCAAACAGCTTCACAAAAGAGTCTCAGAATTCAAAATTGCAAAACATTATACTCAAAATAACTGATTGACCATTTGTTTTATCCATCTTTTTCCGCATCACAGCATAAATAGTATATATCTGAGAAGAATTGCAGTTCCATTTTCGCATGCACACTGTCGTATTTCTTACCATTGTCGAGTGGCATCTATCTTTTCTCCATCTACAGACCTTGGACAAGAGTATTCGCACGGTAAAGGCAACGTTAAAAGTCAAACAAATGATGCGGGTTTCCCCAGTCGGTCGACGATAAGCATAACGTTTTTTCACTTGAAACCGGTAATAAATTTATGAAAGTGAAGGTCACAGAGTTTCACCTATGAACTTATTTTGTCGTCTGCTACAAATTTTCACGTGAAATTGTTGTTTCAATGCAATGGGCCAAAAA
>JACSZP010013775.1:0-14815 GCA_016161895.1 Pinna nobilis | reverse complement strand
CAATTAACCGGTATGCAATTAAGTGGAGTCCACTGTACCTGTATATATTACACATGTATGTAGATCCATGAATTTTGAATCGCTATTATTGCTGATATTGAAGCTCTAATAAAGCAGATCCAATAGCTATGATGGGGTAGGATTTTATCTAGTAGGCTAAGACTAAGATCATAGCTTCCATATACTATACATTAAATTCTAAACTTTATATACATTTCTTTTTAATTATAAAGTAAGAGTATGAAAACATAAAAATCATACAAAGACAAGGCAATATGTCCTGCAAGATAGATCTAATAGATATATAAAGCAACTGGGCCTCAAAATTACAGGAATGTCAGGAACTAGGGACTGGAGGATTACAAATAAGTTAGGGACTAAAGAATTTTGGGATTGCAGAAATGTTTGGCCCTAGGGGTCTGACTTAACCTTTCACAAAATTATGCCATCTTCATTACCTTGATTTGAATGTGGTGTACAGTAACCAGGAATCATGTTTAGATGACTTGTAGGGGGCATTTGTAAGCATGGTGCTGGATCTCTGGGATATGAATTTGCTATTCTTGGATCAAGTCCAGACAAATATCTGCAATAAACATATAGAATCAACATTAATTATGACATATTTACAAAGATTCTTCTGTTTGAGTAGTGATGTCTCTCACATTATTTTAGTCATATCATGGCAGTACTCGGCAGATGCCAGGTCATAATTCCGACTATTGCTAAAGACTTAAACTTGTCTGTAAATCTTATTGCCATACTTTTTTATAAGCTCCCCCTCATTCCATAAATTTTTCACTTTTGCTCCTTATAACTAACATGTTGACAACAATCTCTCATGAATAAAAGAAGCTCTATTATATACGGAGAAACAAACCTTGGACAGTGATATGCCACAGGCTCACTATATATTCCCTCAGGACTAAAATGTTGTGCCCAAGCTTGTGGTCCAATGTTGGTCATCCCATGTGAGCTATACTCACTAACCCAAGGACTGTCTAATGCTGAAGTGTGATGAACTGTATCCTTATAGCCAGTCCTCCCATCAAAGGCTGGTTTTGCAATAAATCCAGGAGGAACAGGACCTAGGGAAGCTTTCCTGACATTGTGATCAGCTGGATGATCCATCCTGGATAAATTTCCTCCCTGCATAGTGGCACCAGAAAGATCTGTAAAAGCCATAATATAGAACATTAAGTAACTCATACAACATGGAACCACAAGGAGAGCAACACAGTCACCTGTAGATGTCGAGACAAAAGCATCTTTGCTAGAGAAGGGTTCATCATCCGCTCCTCTCCCCTCCAACCCTTGGTAGATTTAGTGCGATTTTCGAATCGGATTTTGGATTCAGGGACTTTTTCTCTTTGTCCGAAGAAATCCAGCTAGCCGATGTCATGAAAATTGCAATAATTCTGCTAAGCGTTGGAAAAGAGAGGAGCAGATAGTAAAGCCTTGGCTAGCAAAGATGCTGGTGAATACACAGGTACCAGTATTGGCCTATATGGCAGTGAGGGATAGTCAACATGTCAAAACCTTATGTGACAGAAAAACTTTTTTTCTCAATCTCACCCAGAGGACAGAAACTAGTATTCTGAAAGTATTGTCAAATCAATACATGTTCCCTGCCATAATATATAACATTTGAAGGCATGGTGAAAAATAAACCTATTTCCTATCAAGAGCAATAATCACTTGAAAGTAGGTCACCCATGACAAAAGTGGAACTTGATCTGCAACTACTGTATACAGGGTTATTTTCGCTCAGTGTTATTTTCGCCCTAATGGACTTTCAAACAGTTTCGCCCTGTTTGAACTTCGCCCAATTTCATCATAATTCTAAATAATGGATTTACTGTTTCAAATTCGCCCACTGACAATGGGGGCAAAAGGGACGAAAGTAAAACCGGAGCAAAATTTTCCCTGTATACAGTATCCTTAATGTAGTTGCACAAATGTCTTCAGCTCCATATTTGGAAACATGAAAAAAAAACTTTGACAATAAATTTCCTTTGAATGACAAAAACTCATGTTAAAGTTGGTCAACTGCCATCAAAGTTAAACTTGTAAAGTCATAGCAAAGCAGATACAAATACATCATGCCACACGAATGTCTTGCATACTACTTTATGTGAAGTTTCAATTATTTAAACGGTCCTCTTTTGAGAATCTTCATTTGAATATACATGTAAATATGCAATTGGAGCCTCCATAGCCGAGTGGTTAGCGTGTTCAACTTCGAGCCGAGGGGTCCAGGGTTCGATTCCCGCAGTGCCACTCCGCGGTTGGCCGTCCCTGTCCTTCGGATGAGAAAGTAAAAACCGAGGTCCCAAGTCACAGTAGGTGTTGGCAGGTTAAAGAACCCTCCCTGCTCTACGGCCAGCAGTGCCGAGCACAGGCAAAATTTGTCGCCCTTCACCGGTACATGGTGACGTCTCTATATGAGTGAAATATTCTTGAGTAGGACATTAAACAACAACGCGACAACAAAAACATATGCAATTAGACCTGACAATAGTCAATACCCAAAAGGCCTATGATGTGAGCTACTTGTTTCACTACAGAACCCCCTTCCCATCCACAACATTTAAAGGTCAAAGTAAAGCATAGCTAATTTTCAGACACATTAGAGTTTTTAAGAGAATCATTAAGCATATTACCAATTTGATACATGTATGTATATTACTTACTGTGTTCCTTATGTCTTGCGTAGAAGCTGCAAGGATAGGGTGGTAGGACTGGCATATCATTCCTAATGTCACACAGTTTGGGCGGGGAGCACATACAACTTCTCCATACCCAGTACTGGACATAGATGGTTGGACAGCTACATTGACCAAGCCGTGACTGATGACAATTCCTGGGGTCAGAGTGGACACCATCATTTACATGTGCGTACAGAGGCTGTTCATCCTGCTCATTGGGCCTCCCACCACCATCATCATTATCTATGTTAGATTCAGTTACAGGACAAGACTCACTCCTACTACGTTTTCTGTTTGACACCGAAGCTTCTGGTGCTACAGGTGGTATGCGTGTAATATCACCATTTGCTTTACCGAGTTCCACATCACTTTCAGAGCTGACAATGTTGTTCATTGGATCATGTCTGTGAAGCCTTTTGACCAGCTTTTGCTTGAGGTCACCTTTTAACTTCCAGCCATCACTTTCATTCACACTAGTACTGTGGTGTGGTCTGGTAGGTTGACTCGAAGTGTTTTGTGAAGCAGGACTAAAAGCAATATCTGAGCTACTGTCAGAGTCACAGAAGGAGGCATTGTAGACAGAACTACTGTCACACACAGACGGATGACTGGCCTCTGTAGGTATCAGGTTACTGTTGTCTGAACTGCTGTCATCATCTTGTCCTTTAGTCTGCCCCATACTATAAGAGCCCTCTGTTACATGGGGGTATAGAAAGCTTTGAGACTGATCATTTGAGCTGGTATCATAATTTTCAGCAACCCAATTCTCAACATTAATTAAGCCGGTTTCCCAGTCCTCTGCCTTATTCAAACTGCCAAGATCAGTTGTATCGTTACTCAATGACTGCAAGCCTCCTGAATTTCTATTTGTTCTCTTGGTAGTAACATTTTTCTGATCCCAGTCTGAATTTCTAAACCAATCAGACGTGTTATTTTCACACAAATCCAAATCTTCAAACTCATTTGTTTTCTCCGAAATTTCAAACAATGTTCTCAAATCATTCTCCATATCATCAAAGTTATAATCTGCCTCTTCCTGATCTCGTTTTGTAGAAGCACCTTCATGACCTCTATAGATACCCACTTTTTCTAAGAGATTTTTCATCCACATCTCAAACTCTGGGTCACAAAGTTCTTCCTGTTCAAATCCAGTAGCTTTTAGCCACTGCTGATACAAACTGCCTTCGGAGATCATCCGTCTTCGATTTTTCTTATTCAATGTATGAAGTCTCTTGTGTTTTTCCTGTACCGTGCATGTCTCTGTAGACTTTTTCACTTTGCCCAAGGTCTGTAGTTTTTCTTTGATCTCTTTCCCGTACCTTGACAAAACTGCAAATTTCTTTGCATCACAACTCTCGCTGGGGCCGACAGTCGGACCTTCATCCACATCCCCACAACTGTCCCTTTGTTCCATGTGTCCTTCTACAGAGGGATCAAGTTTATTCTTTGTCTGACATACAGTTTGTTCCGCATTTATCAGGCCAGATGTGTCACCACTTGGGACAACGGTAAGGTCAGTGTCATCATCTTCCAACTTTGCTTTACATTTAACAGATTTTTGTTCCCTCTTACTCCCACAACCATTGAAAGATGTTAAAAATTGATCACAGCTCTTTTCCAAATCATCAGATACATCACTTACTTCTGTTGGAATGTCTGTCTCACCTTGTTTACCCTGATTACAAATACGGCACATCTCTTTAGTATCACGATAGGATGTTTTAGATACCCCATTTTTATCATGGACTTGCTTTGACCTTGAGGTTTTTCCATCTGTTTCACATTGTTCTGGTTCTATGGTTTCATCCCTTTTCGTCACCATCTGTGAAAGTCCTGATATTGCTTCATCACATGTTTCCATTAGTTCACACTTCTGTAATCCACAACCGTCTGCTTCAGTGCAAGGTTTCCATTCTTGACAATCTCCTTTCATCTGGGTTGAAGAATCTCCAGTAGTACGTTCAAGATCATTGTTTAGAATATCTTTTGTAGGAAGCTCTACTCCAGCACTTTCTTTCTTTACTCCATCTTTACTTAGAGCATCAGATTTTTTGGAAAGTTTATCTTTGGTAGCTTCACTTTTGTTTGGACTATCTGAGCTGTTTGAAGGTTTATCATCTGTGTGTAATTGGCCATCCTTTGCCTGTAGATGTGACGGTCGCCTCTGTCCTTCCTTGAATCTCCCTCCTTTGGCCCTGTGGTACCAATGTCTTGTCAAAATGTTGCTGCCTTTATCTTGCATCACAGAACTATCCATAGTTTTGTTGTTATTGTCTGCTTTTTCTGCATTTTGATTGGCTGCGTCTTCTACTGACTTAGAAAGTAAATCCACACAATTCGGTGTCTTACCATCAAACTGTTGATTATTTCCATTCACTTTTCCAACTGTTGCATATTCCATCTGATCTGACTTTTCATCAAACTTGGCATACATATCGTGCTTGGATACATCAGTCAATTTATCATTTCTCTCTTCAGTAGTATTTGTGGTTGTTCCTGCTTGAACACTTTTCTTCCTGACTTTTACACTAATAACCTCGTCTTCTGCACTATCTCTTGATACTGGCCTTTTGTCTTCCTCAATAAACAATAATGGCTTTTTGTCTTCCTCAATAAACCTTGAACTATCTTCACTCACAACCTTTGAATTATGTCTTTTGTTTTCTACATTATCTTTTGACAGTTGTCTCTTGTACCCTTCACTCAAAACTTTTGAACTATGATCATCATCTCCATTACCAATAACCTTTGAACTCTGACCATCATCTTCAACACACAAAACCTTTGAACGGTAACTATTATCGCCACCAATAACAACCATTGAGCCAAGACTGCATGTATGGTCTCCGACCCCAATAACAACCTTTGAAGTGTGACCTCCATTTCCATTACCAAAAACCTCTGAACTCTGACCATCATCCCCATCACCAACCTTTGAACTCTGACCATCATCTCTATCGCCAAGATCATCTGAACTATGACCTACATTTCCAACACCAACAACCTTTGACTTGTGACCTCTATCTGCATCACCAACAACTTTTGAACTATGACCACCATCTCCACCATTTGAACTAAGACCATTCTCTCTATCACCAACAACCTTTGAACTGTGACCTCTATCTCCATCACTAACAACCCTCAAACACTGGACATCATCTCTATCACTATCAACCTTTGAACTGTGACCTCCATCTCCATCACTATGAACCTTTGAACTCTGAACATCATCTCTATCACTATCAACCTTTGAACTATGACCATCATCTTCACCAATAACGACATTTGAACTATGATCTGTTTTTCCACTAGTTTCTCTGGATATCACCCTTTGGTTTCCTTCACTGTTAATCTCCACCCTTTGATTACTGTCTTCCATAGAGTTCCTTGCTATCATTCTTTGATTCTTCTTACTCACATTTATTGCACTATCATTATTGTTGTCAATGTTCTCTCTGACCTCGTTGCTGACCCTACAATCTACAGGCGTATCTTCATCACGGTCTACTCCTGTTGCCATTCTATCATTTCCAGATGTTCTCACACAGTCATGAATTCTGGTACTATCCACTGATGTTGATCTTTCTCCATCAATATTCATATTTGTAATATCACCAGTACAGTCTTCAGCAGTGTCTGTATTTGGTAAGTCAGCACTTGCGTTGTCTTTTATCAAATCTTCATTTCTTCCCAGGAAACTTCCTGTGGCTGCTGGAAGGTTACCATTATTCACATCTATAGAATCATTATCCCAGTTTTCAGTGCTCTCTGTTGTTGCTTGATGTCTGTTTCTGCCATTACTTCCATCTATCACACTGCCAGTGGATGTTGGCTGTGTGTTAACATCAAGAATATCATCGTTCCAGTCTTCTGTAGAAACAGAAGTTGTTGTTCCTTTGTCTTTATTCAAATTAAAAGAATTCACAGGCTTTGTCTGTCTCTTATCATAATCAAACCTGCTACGGAATACTGAAGTATCTTTATATCTACGTGATACTTGAAATTTGGCACTATTAGAATTGTAATTCCTTGGACAGTGGCTCTTTTTCACTGGCTGTTCTATTTTAATAGGACTTTTGTTTCTTTTCATAAACTGGACAGGAGAAGCATTTTCTTTGCTTTCAGTCTTAAATCTGCTTTCGGTCTTAACGTTGCTTTGAGTCTTAACGTTTTTCTTTGCCAAAAAAGCAGTGGACTGGGTGGATCTTCGCTTTTCATCTTTGGATTCCATCATAAGGTCAGACCTTGATCTTCTGTCAAAGGACAACTTCCTGTTAACATTGTGATTCCCTTCCTTTCTTGGATTATTATTTTCATCCTCCATTGCCTGCCGTGTCAGCCTCGTCTCAGTACTATTCAACCCTTTCTTTCTGTTTATAGATGAATTACACTTGCTCTTACTTTCTATCACATTTTTGTTAATGTCCAGTGAATCTACTGTTTTTGATTGTTCTCTTTGTTCCTCACTATCTCTCCGTCTACCTCCCTTCACAGGAATACGTTTGGCATCATCATAAGATTTAACCTTGACATTTGAGTCCTTTGACGACTCTGGTCGATTTTTCTGGTCTGTGTTGGTCACAGACTTCTTTTGTTCACTTTCTCCATGTTCACCACCTACATGTATTACAGGGCCACAAGTGGACCTACCATCAGATTCATCTTTATCTTTAGCATCTTTTGACGTCTCTGGTACAAAGTTCTTATCTTCGCCACTCAGCAATTCCTTTGGTTCACTTTTTCTGCCCACAATACCAACTGCAGGCACACAAGTAGCATTATCACATAATATAACATTATCATTAGCACCCTTTGATGTTTCTGGTAGACAATTCTTGTCTCCACCACTCAGTGTTTCTGTTTGCTCACTTTCTCTGCCTCCACTACCTTTAGTAATTTCACACAAGTTAGTTTTGAGATCCTTCGGTGTTCCTTGTAAGTAGTTATTGTCCTTGTCTACAGTGTCTTTAATTCTTTCTCTAAGTTTCACCTCCGTATGACTATGAGACTCCCTCTTCAATTCCACAACAGATCTTTTAAATATCTGAAACAATCCGGTGTTCGGACTTCTTCTTTTCTTCTCTGGTCTCGTCGTCATGGTGTAATGTCTGGAAGAAATCTTTGTTTACCTGTGAAAAGATTAAACAACAGTAAATGTAATGAAGACAATGTATAACATGGAAATATCAAGCTTTTTCATCTTACTATAATTTCTTGCATATAGCCCACTTCACTGTAGACATGTAGCCTGCACACCACAAAATATTCTTTTTTGTAATTTTAAGTTTACAGATACCTTGTACATAAAGCTTGCACTGTTCATACTACCATATGTCAATCATTTAAAACAGCTCCCCCTATGGCTGCTTCAAATACCTCACAAAATGCAAAGGTTTATTCAGAATAGATATCAGTTGGTTGGTTGGTTGAATTGCTGTTGAAGGTCCCACTCAAAAATATTTCACTTACAGGGAGACGTCACCATGTGTCCGTGAAGGGTGACAAACTTTGTCCATGTTTGGCACTTATGGCCGTAGAGCAAGGCGGGTTCTTTAACATGCCAACACCTACTGTGACACAGGACATAGGTTTAAACAGTCTTACCTGTATCTGAAATACAGGGACAGTCGACTGTACTGTGGCTTGGGGTCAAATGCCGGACCTCTCGATTTGAAGTTGAACCTGCTAACCACTAGGCGATGGAGGCCCCACAAAAAACACAATCAGTACATGTATTTCATGTGGTCCTATACATGAAGTTAGGCTTCAAAGCAGGGAAAGTCCTCTCAAACAAAAGAGACAAAGTTAAACAGAAGATTTCAAATTACTTGTTACCACCATACAGAGGGATATGACTATTGGGATGGCAGATGGCACTTTGAAGCAGATGAGAAATCTGAACAAGTTTTATCTGACTTTGAAAGCTAGTTAAGTACAACCTACACGTGTGTGCTAAATCTATGTACAGGTAATTACTAATTAGACATCGTAAGTGAACGTAGGCCTATTTGTATCATATGTTTATTTATGGTAATAAATTCTTTTAAAATGTTAAATATTTCTTTTTGTTTTTGTTACTACTTGTGTCGTATACAAATTTTGAAATGGACAGATATTGCAGTACCCACACGATTTTGTAGTTTTAAGAAAATGTTTCTTCAGATTTCTCGCTGATAAATTGTTTAATCCTATTTCTATGTTTTAAAATGTATCTACATGTAGACTGCAGTCAATACGAAAGAAATTATAGTGCCTTTCCAAGTGACCAACTGAATTAATGAACTACATGCTTCATGTTACCTTTAATGGTTATATATGTATGCCTCACAATTTTAATGAAGTATAAGCAGGGGTGTGGAAATATGTGTTTTGGGCACTTGTCCTTGGGCAAGTAAATATAAAAAATCTACTTGCCCATAGCATAAATGAGCTTGCCCAAACCATTACAATTTATGACCCCTTTAAAATACAACTTGTCCGTGGAAAACTATAAAGCAAAAATTCACTTACAAGTCTGATTGCCCAACACACGGTAACAGGTAGGGCAAGTCGGGCTTGCTATTTCCACACCCCTGATAAGTTACAGGTACTATTTACAAATATAAAGTGCAGTGGAACCTTGCCATTAAGACCACTCAAAAGACTGACTGAAAGTGATGATTAGTTAGGTGGTCTCCTGAGGTTGACATTGCCAAGAATAATGACACATGCATTGAATTTTTATGGGCCTGAACGCAAGGTGGTCTCCTAATCGAGGTGGTCTTTAAGAGATGTTGCAGTCAGCACTGTGTGTGTAAATATGTATTAAGCTATTTAATTATGATTAATATCAGAGTAAATCTAAAACAAAAAAAACCAAACAAACTGCACCATGCACAGAGTTCATATTCAAAGAATTATTCCTAGACTGTAAAGAAATGCTGTTTCCTCCTTTGTAGGCTCTGACCAAAGTTTTAATATACCTGTACATATGATATTTCTGTGGAGTTTCTTTCCAGAAGCATGTACAAAAGGTAGTATTGAACCATAAACAAGAAAGAAAATTATGATGACAAAAATCATTACAAGGGTACATGTGTAACTTTATTCAGTACTTTGGTAAACAATTTACTTCAGTACTAATACTACTATTGAACAGAATTTTAGTTAACCATCTTTGGTATTCTATTTCTTTCCTAATTCCCAAACCACCATTTGGTGCAATGTTGTAAATGACTAAATCACAAGTGACATACATGTATACCCTGGGGAAACAATTTTTCATTAATCTACAATGTAGATACATTTCACAACATATAAATCAGCATTTTCCTGTCTGGATCTGTGAGTGAAATTACTTGTACTGGTTTTCCTACCATATTCAAAATACTCTAGCAAAAATAACTCTCACAAACTGAGAAATGACACCTCCATATGCACAATCTGGGGTATATCTGCGTCCCTCATGAAGTGATGTACCCATTTAGGTAATCTTGGTGCATAACAAAATAACCAACACTTTCCTACAATAAGAGGCCACTACTAGTACATGTTGTGTTATTACTACTTTGTGTCACTGTGATATTAATCAGGGCTTGAAATTAACCCTTTTTCCTAGGTGGCCCACAGGGCCAGTAGCTTTAAATATCTACTGGCCCCATCAAAAATCTACTGGCCCACATAAAAAAGAAAATCGCAGGATTTTTTTTCAGTGGATATACAGTGACTGGATAATTTCATTTATGATAAAAAAAAGAATATATTATTTTGGTAAATTCAAATAGGCATTATTTAAGTATACAGAGTAGCCTTTTCTTTTCTGAATTTCTACTGGACAACAGGGCCAGTTCAGATGAGAATTTTACTGGCCCAATGGATTATTTACTGGCCACAGACCAGCGGACCAGTGCTAATTTCGAGCCCTGCTAATATGAATCGGCTCTGCACTGGTCCTGAAGAAGTTGCTGAGGGAAAGCAGTTGCAGAGCAGTGAAGACTAGAGATAAAACTTATGATAATGATTTTTTCTTTCTGTCTGCAGTTGTTATACATGTACCATTATATCAGTGGACAGCAGATCTAGAAAAAAAAATATCATTAGTTATAGCCCTTCCTTGACTGTTTGGTAACTACTTTCGTTTGGTAACTTCTGCAGGATTGCAGGTCCATAGAAATACCAAAAACATCCAAAAAAGTACTGAAAACACCAAAATTTTGAGGTAAACAACTAAAATTTTGTAGAAAAGTCTAATATTGATTCCTTAACTTACCAGTATGTGAAACTTAAAAGAATGTTGTTGCATTTTAACTAGTTATATAGTTCATGTTGTTGTTGTTGAATGTCCCACTCAAGAACATTTCAAACATTTGGAGACATCAGTGTACCAGTGAAGGGCAACAAATTTAGCCTATACTCGGCAATTACAGGTATGACTTTAGAGTAGGGAGGGTTCTTTAACGTGCCAATGCCTACAATGTACTGTGACACAGGACCTTGGTTTTTACCGTCTCATCCGAAAGACAGGGATGGCCAACCACAGCATTGCGCTGCACAGATTCAAACCTCAGACCCTTCAATTTGAAGTCAAACACGCTAACCTCTCGGCCCATATTTATAACAATATTATTTTCAATACACAAGTCAGGCTAGTGACCTCTGCTTTGACCATTGTACTGTATACTGGCTATTGGCATATGCTGTGTTTTTATTTAAGTTGAGTAGACCTACACTATAATTATAAATCTGATCAATAAAATCAAGGGTTTTTTGTGAAATAATTTGGTACACCCATACAGTATGGAGTATAAACAACATATTTCAGTGCTCTAAGTTGCGACCAAAATGGTCACATTTGCGACTAAATTTCTGATTTTGTGACCAAAATTTGAACAAACGAAAAAATTTGGACCAAATCTAAAATGTAAGATCTGGTTTTTTTTTGGTCAGAATTTTCAAATTGTTCACATTTGAGTCTGTCTCCTCTCGGAAGTCTTCTGAGTTTATCATTGTTGCAGTAGTGTATTCCGTTTTTGTAAAAAAAAAATTATCGCGGTTTCATACCATCCAGTCAGTTCAACTGTCTGAGTAACAATGGCTAGTCATACGGGATCGCACGATTTGTCGATCGTGCGACTGGTCGTAATTTCGTCTAGATACGACCGGTCGCTGCGATCTCAATTTGCAATCGCAAGCCACGATCTCTTTACGACCAGTTGTGGCTCATCGTACGACTGGTGGTACGTGCTGTCGTTTGATCACCGACGACTCGTGGAGATCAATCGTAGGTAATCGTACGACAAGTCGGGGAGACAAGCAACTGATCGCACGGCCAGTCGTAGCCTGTTTATTCCACTCGTGCGATCAATCGTAGCTTCATGCGATGAATCGTATGATCAGTCCTAGCAGGTTGCAACAGATCGCATCTAAGTCGTATGATCAGTCGAGCGATTAGGATATATATTAGACATCATCACGCGCGTCAGCATCAGTTCTTATCAAGCTGTTGGTCGGAGCAGATGCCAATATGCCACCAAAGAAAGGGAATAAACAAAAAAGTCAGATTCTATAGAAAAAATCAGATCATGACTCTCTTGACATTGTTCCCGTTATGCAAGACGAGGAGCAAGGCCTAGCTGAAGATGACATGATTTCTANNTTTTACTGAAATCATCCATTTCTCAAACATCGGAGATTATAATAACCGGTTTACCAAAGTACTGGCACAAAAATACTTTGCTGCGACTAGTAGTAACACCAATCGTAAGATCGTGCGACCAGTCGAACCAAATGCAAATGATCGCACCACCATTTTTTANNCACGACAAATCGTGCGACTTTTTTCACCCGCGATCATATGTGACTGGTGTTACGATCATACAAGATTGGTTGTGCGACTATGTAATACCTGTCTGTGATTAGGAATCGCAGGTTAGAAACTTTGAACATGAGCAATGACCTTGCTATGACTGATTTTGCTCGCGCGATCCCCGACGGCCCCTGCGACTAGTCGTACGATCTTCCTACGATTTGTAAATCAGTCGCAACTAGGTTGTATCCTGGTCTTAGGCCCAGTGTGACTGGGGCTTTAAAAAGAAAGTTACACTGGTTGCTAGAAACATCAAAGGCGAGTGATTCTGTCACATCTGATTACCGAGAACCAGCAGATGCAAGTCAGAATTTAGTCTGGCATTATCTTTGAGATCTGATGAGCATAATCAGTGGCTGTAGCAAAAAAAAAAAAAAAAAAAAAACAGAGGGAAGCTACTAGAATAAATTAAATGTGGTGATCATATGTTTGAATGATAGAGTGAAATTATGAAAATGGATTGAAATGAATAAAAATTAAAATGTAATTTGATAAAACAGATGTCTTTTCTTTTCATGATATTGTACTGTACATATCAGTGAAACTATTTATATATTTGTCTTCCTTATAGAAATTATGAGACCGGTCACTGTTTGTTACCTTACCTTTTCATCGACAACACTGTGACATAACTTTTCGCGTATGGCGACGAAAATTTTCAAAATGCGACAAAAAAATTTACGATGGTCGGCAAATCATGACGACCAAAAACGATATGCTACTTAGGCCCTAGTCTAGAGCAATGATTTCCGAAAATTTAGCTATTTTCCTCGTATATTTTGGCGTTTTCGGTACTTGTAAGCAAGTTTTCGGTAAATCAATTGTTCTTTCGGTATTTCCAAGGACCCCTTCTACTGGCAGTGGTCTGGCGAATTATTCGTTAGTCCCTATTTCGTCAGAATTTTGAAATAAACAAATTGAGTGCTTTTTCAAACCTCGTGTTATAAACAGATGACAAATTAAACTTTTGAAATGCCATTCGATAGTTATACATTTACCGAAATCCCTTTAGACGTATGAACCATTGTATTTCTGTAAGTTGCAATTTCGAAACGGCCTCCTTAGCACGGCAACATCACACCAGTTCGCGCGCACGTGTGTAGGTCTTCTCTGACTCCGCACAGAAAAGAGTTCCTGTGGTCCAACATCAGCAGTCCCCGCTGTGTTTATAAATGTCATAGTACTCATACGGACGATAGCCGTACCCGCGTATCAGAATTCTTCAACATTTGCACATTGATTTGACTCAGTCATATATGATCTCTCTATTGTTTTACTAAGGTTCAAAGATGATTTATCAGATGATAACTCTTTATGCAATGATAGTCTCAGTTATAGGCGGATCCAGAAATTTTTTTTTATAAAAAGGGGTGTCGGATTTTTTCCTCATTTAATTCCGTCCGTGTCTATTTTTAGTACATTGAATGCGTTTTATTTATGTTGTCTGAAAACGTTAAGAACTGTTGTACAATAATGTTTTCTGTAAACGTTATAAAAAGTTGGGTTGAGCTGCGGCAATGTTCTCTGAAAAGGTTTTAAAACGGCGTTCTATCATAATGTTTCCTGGAAATGTTACATTTGTACATCAACGTTCACTGAAAACGTATTAAAACATTACATCAGAATGTTTTCTGAAAATGTCATAAAACGTTTTTAAAACCATCCGTTTTGATGTTATTGAATCATTTTCTAATGCTTCCAAAACCAATTAGAAATGTTTTCAAAATGTTTTTAAACGTTCTTATGTTAATTTGGTGGATGTAGGGCCTATGACTTGTTTTAGGAGAGATGGAGGGCGCGAAATTAGTGAGGTTTAGGGATTAATTTAGGCAGCAATGAGCTCACGAGTTGACGTCCCTTTTGATAAGGTGTTTTTGTCAAATCATCTGTATTTTTAGTCCTTATGCGTGATTTTTTAAGCCGTAGTGGGGTCCATGTGTTTTGACCATGGAAACTCTGTTTTTCATATTCATTTTAACAACAATGTCTGATGTAAAACCGATTGTATTTATATACGGACACTACTCTATTTCAATCATCGATTGGGTCCAGGGGGAGAATAGACACCCTAAAAATCTTGTATAAAATCAATCCTATTGTTTTGTCATTACCAGTCATTTTTCAATTTGAGCCATGAAAGTCGACCGGAGGGGATAGGGTGATAGCAAGGGGAGCTCATGATTATTTTTAATACATATCTTGACAAAAATGTCTGGTGTAAAATCCCGCGACTGAATGTACATACGTGCCTAATTTAATTATT
>JACSZP010013765.1:0-14954 GCA_016161895.1 Pinna nobilis | reverse complement strand
AGAACCCTCCCTGCTCTACGGCCATAAGTGCCGAGCACAGGCAAAATTTGTCGCCCTTCACCGGCACACGGTAACGTCTCCATATGAGTGAAATATTCCTGAGGGGAACGTTAAACAACAACGAAACAACTAAGCTGAGAGCATTTAAGAGGAGCGAAATAAAAGTGCAACAAAATATAAACACATGATTTAAATCGGTTAAAAAAAGAGATTTCCGTCAAGTACGACTGCAACTGAACACATTATCTATATAAAGATTAAAATGCATTCGTATGATCTTTCAGTAAACACTTTTAGTTAATACATTTCAGTTAAAAAGTCAAGTGGCGAACAAATAAGTCTATAGTTCGAACAAAAAATATGTTTAAATTGATTTTGACAAATTACGGTGCATAAAGAATAAAAGGTCAGCCAGCTACAAGACCATTTCATGGTACTAAAGGTCTAGTAAAGGATGTCATACCTAATGTTTTAGGAAATGAGCGACAAATAAAATGCACATTTCATTCTGCATTACCGGAGAGGGTCTATCATGTTGTTAGTTCTATTATTTGTCGTTGACAAGTTTCATTGAAACCGCGAAACAAGCTAAGCAAAGCGATAAGGAAAGCTCAATTAATTTCATTATAATAAGTAAGATAAGATTCTGCACCTGAATTTGGAACTTGATACCTTATCACAGCGTGTAGTTTAATTATGTATATAATTTCTATGGTAACTAGTACTTTCAACGCGTGTAATTACCGACCGTGGCTTTAATTGAGCAACGAAGCGGATGGATTCTTTCCCTTATGTAAATTTGAACAAAGAGTATTTATGACATTCTTTTCGACTGTTTACCTCCAATTAGGGCAAATTTGAGCTGACAGACGACGGAGAAAGGAAAACATAAGTAAAACTTTGTGTGATGAAATTACATCATTTTATAGAATGATATGGGGAAGAGTGGTATTTTGCTAAGTTCTGATGTGATTAAGAATTTCATTGATAATGACGAAAAAGAGTACTGACGTTGAAAGAATATTAAGTATATAATGTAATTATGTGACAATATATAAGGAAAGACTGTGCGTAAGTCGCGCACTTACTTATAGTAATTCGGTGAATTATACAAGGAAAGTGGTTTGACAATCCATTTTATCCTTTTCAGAGATCTATTTGTCTTTCTTTAATTTACATGAATATGCCACATTGAAAGGGAGCACAAACATCACTTGTGAAAACCTGCCACGCCTACCATCTTAGAACTACACACACGATTTGTAAAGAACACTAAAAGAATTGAACACAACTTGAGAGTGAATACAAAAAGGGGCGTAGTAATAACATGTGTCTGTGTCGTTACAGCACAGAACTAAATATAGATCGTAATTTTTATTTTACAATTTGTGTTTTTACACCTCAATTGTTAAATACATATACAAATAACAAGCAAATGTCTCTGTTGTCACTATTTTGGCCGCAGGCTACATACATAGTGTGCCTTGCACAATAACTCAGGTATCCTTAACAAAGATCATCCGGATAGTGGCGGATACCTTTACAATTTTTATCCGGTTTTATTTCTTTCTTATAAAAAACAAATATTGTACAAAAGCTCTTCTTTGTCTGTGGTTATTTTGCTTTCAAATGCAGTTTCAGATACAGGGACAGACAACTCGGGCGTGCCGCCTTAAAAAGTTCGTCACCTTGATCAAAGCAAAGGCAGCGATGCATAAGTCAAAGGCCGGAAGTTAAAAGGGTCACTTGGTGCATCGCAAGTTTAGTTCCAAAGAATTCATTATTCGATATAACTCTGTTTCTTAGTGTGTCCATGTTATTTAAAATATGCAAACTATAATATAAATCCATGGTGCTAAACCTATCCAGTAAGGACATTCTGCGAATTCTAAGCTTTATCTCTTGAGTAACTTCTGGTGGTATTCGAAGCCATTTCAATTATCATGGTGGCGTAAACCTTTTTAATGCAGGAAATAGTTTTGTTTTTTCTTAGATGTACATGCCAAAAGATATAAAACGCCCGCGACATAAAAATGTACCATCATGCCCCTCAGAGACATAAACTCGCACCCCGCTCAGAAGAGAGAGAGAGAGAGAGAGAGAGAGAGAGAGAGAGAGAGAGATTTAAAAAGAGGTTTGGACACATTTTTCCTATGTCGCATCGAGCACTTAGAAAATCCCAAGGTTTTTGTTTCTTGAGGACGGCTTACCCATAAACTTCACAATCAAGTTACATTAAAGCACAGCGTATACATAGGCATAAACAATGATTGAATCCATTTGATAAGTTTTCCACATTTTAAGTAATACCTAATTGTCTATACTATTAAATGTACTTAATTGCATTTTATTGAGTTTGGAAGTACAGTCTTATAGGATGTTTGACAAAACAATGACAAACTACTCCATATCCTTTAATTGTAAGTAGAACTTCTGTAGATGTGATACCTCCCCTAAAACAAAACAATCGATCATTGATGATGGATGGCGAGAAGGATAAGCTATCAAAAGTGACAAACTATGCAGTTAATTAAGCTGAAAGATTTACATGCACATAAATATGCAGGCCGGTATTACCGTTCTTGTTCAGGTATAGTAATTTGGAGTCTGCACTAGTTGTAATGCTTTGAAAAGACCAAATGAAGACGTTGCATGTGAATATTTAACTCTAATTTTGGTGAAATCCCTTTATATGTTAATGATGGTGGTATGCCGTTTCACAGGTTGATCAAGAAATACCCTGAATATCAAAGAGGATCGCAGGGGAATCCTACATGATTTTCTCCACATTTCTTGCTCGATCGTTCACATGCCGAAAACAAGACATGTATATAAAAAGAGCGACAATATGTATCTCAACACACTTGCATTTATTTATCTTAAATAAAAATGCCCTCATTTAACAATTGTGTCAATTTTAACCTATAATGTACATATATTAACTTAGATTTATTGACTTATTTCTACGGCGGATATAATTGCATGATTTTATTTATGTAATTAAAATGAAATAGAACTTTTGAAACACAATCTTTGATTGATAAGTGTCGATGACAAACGGACATAGATATATTTTGATTAAATGATGTTGCAATTTGCTATCATTGATACATATCTAACTAGGGATGAGTTGGTCCAGAATTCTTAACACATGATAACTTTCTCTGCAGTTATCTATGGTTATCTGTACACTTAGTAGGTACTCCCACGATAACAATGACACATTTGAATGTTATTTCATCTGATATCGACTTATCAGGATATTCACCTTCGGAATACCACTGTCCTAATTATAGATCATTATATGGAATTTGAAATAAGCACACACAATCTAAATCTAAAATTTAATTCATTTCCGGAATGTCGATCGCACACGCACACACACATGAAATACGGGTATAGACTTAAGGAGATAAAACGAAATGAATGAATAAAAATAAGAAATTTGATATCAATCGATTATGAATGAAAAAATAAACAGACAAAAAAAGTCAAATACCTATACATAAAAAATGAAAATTTGACAGTAATGTAAGGAAAGGAGTGTAAGAGGACATATCTCTGGAATAGCCATCTTTACTGTGTCTGTTTCTATAGAATCTATGGATGGAAATACGACAATAAAAAAGACTGAAGAGTGCATGTTTTAGGTACTAAAATCATACGGCAAAGGAAACATGAAAATGACCACTAAACCGCTGAAGTTGGATCGAAATACACAGGTACAATATATATATACGTCCATTGAGAGTTTGAATAGGGGGAACTGGTCAAGTTTTTAGAAACAATCTGTTCTTACTAAAGTATCTTCTTAAGAGAAACTTGTAAGAAAACAATTATTTTGTTGTTATGAGTTTTGGTTCATTATCACAAGTCACCCTTAGAAAAGCTTATATATAGATCTAATCAAATATATTTGACTTATATGAAGGAGAGCTTCATAGCAACACATGCATTCTTTTCAATACTGTGTTCAGGTCAAAATAATACTTTGATTTCTTTTACCGCACCTATTTTATCAAATGTCTAAGAGGTCAACATAATATAATCCAGAATCCATTAAAATTTTTAGATTTGACATTGAACCACAATAGAAAGATCTTTCAAAAGGATGCACATTGTAAATGCAAAACTCTAATGTACGAGTACTATAAATTGTTGTCGTGATAATGAATAAAACATTTTTTCGTTGGTGTTGCCATTCAACTCAAGAATCTATCAATCATATGTAAACACCTCCGAATGCCAGTGAAGGGCTTCATATTTTGGTCTATGTTCGACACTTTAGACCATTGAGTAATCAAGATTCTAGAATTTTGAATTCACAAGAAACTTATTGCGTGTTCCCTGTATCATGCATATACCGGGTATATAAAGTTTAAATACAAAAGAGTTTAAAAAAACTTTAAAAAAAGTTGTAAAAAACAACTTTAGACAGACGACTTTGCAGAATTTCAAACATTTATACTTTATCACTGTTTCTCTTTAGATAGCAAAAACTGCTATCATGTTCATGCAATGGTATTTTTACTATGTAAATGTATGTCTCATTCACTAGAGTAGAATTCATGTAATATCAATATTCATTGGAATAACCGCAATATTCACAAGTTCGTTCATTAATATACCTAAATATAAAGTTAGGTGCGATGAATCTCTACCTTAAAATTCCTTACCACAAACTTTTGAAGAGATCAATATATCATCTATATATCGTCATTAATCAAATCAATAAAATCAAATAACGATACTATCAATCAATTAGCTACGTCTACCATTTACCTCTGACCATGCAGTTATTCAATGTCTAAGGACACACATAAAAATACTCATGATTTTGTCTATTTATAATTGAATACCATTCATGATAAGATATAGAGATTTTATGATAATTTGATTAAGTAGCGGTTCGATGCTTTTAATATACTTTAGGGAGGTACACGTAGTTTCTAGTCTCATACGTCCTTTAGGTAATCATAATATAATATGCGCTGGGGGAAAAAGGTGGGCTAATACATGAATGAAATATATTGGTTTAAAAACCGATACCCGTATTTATCCGTCACGTTAAGACCATGATCAACCATCCTATGTTTAACCTGTACAAATAATCCCTCTATTTCACTTTGCATTTACATGTATATGTAAAGAAAGCATGCATGGTATGAATGCATTGCTCTGAGTCTTTTATTTAGGTCCTGATGGATAAGTCATGATCTAACCCGCCACTAGAGAGTGTGTTTTAAAACCTACTTCCTGTATGAGAACCGCAAATGAGTATGAAGACCGCGAACAAGTTTCTCCTGGACTTTGTAAGCAATTTCTATCCCATAAAGAAAACACAAGTATTATTTGACGAAAATAGGCAGAACCGTATACACATAAAATGTCACCAAAATTCTATAGTAGCAATTCAAAGAGAAGCAAGATTGCTCAAATTCTGACATACCAGATAAGACACGATGTGCCTCGCCATAGATATCAATTTCTTATCATAAAGTTTAAAAACAAAGTACTTTTTGTGCTAATCGAATGTCGCATTAAAGATTTACAGTACAACGTATTCCTTAGCACGAACTATGGGTCTAAAGGCTAAGCAAACACTACATGCTTTTTGATAAAGCAGTTTGGGTTTGTCAAATTTCGACGCTTTGCCATGAAATATATGACAGTGCAAATACAATAAAAAGTTACATAACATGGGAACCCAGAATCAGGTCTTCTCATTTCGTTTACATGTACTTGTTTCCAATTGGTTATATGCATTTATCCGACTATTTGATTCTTTCACCGAGATTACTTAAAGCAAACTAAGGATACAGAATGTGTTAGAGTTTTCATTTTGCACTATACTGAGGTTATCTCGTTTATGACCATCACGGTTGTGATTTATTCTTGTATTCGGAAATGTGTGACACGCGTGCAGCAGGAGTTGCTTACCCTTCCGGAGCACCTGAACTCATCCCCGGTTTTTTAGTGGGGCTCGTGTTACACTATTTTTAGTTATACGTGTATTTATGTATTTCTGTTTGTAATTTTGTCTCCTTTTTGTTTTGGCCACGATTTTGTCTGTCGTTGACTTATTCTATTTGGAATGCCCCTTGGTATCTTCTATTTCACCCATTTTATCAATATTCAAAATGCCCGGTGTACAACGTGACTAAGCTATTTATGTGAATAGCATACAAGTTACAGATCATTTTCAATATTAACAATAAGAAAGCAGATCATTTTGGAAATTCAAACATGAATATTGTATTTAGGGATTGTTTTCGCACTGATGCACTTGCAAACAATTTCGCTACGTTTTGAATTCGCCTTGTCTCGTCAAAACTCTTTTAATGAATTCATCGTTTTGAATTCGCCCACTGACGATGAGGGCGGTAGGAACAAACATAAAACGGGACGACAATGCTCCTCTGTACATTATCAATACATGTATTTTATATATGTGTGCAAATGTACACGTTTTCTAACTATCTCAAGATATTTAATTGGTTCATTACTTTATTGGTTCTCTCAAATGGTGTAAGCTATCTGATTTGAACATATATGTACTAGTATATTTCAGCGTTTTATGGTGAATTTAAGCATCAATTGTGAAATGTATCTACGCATGTACATATAGTGGACTTATTTACGATGTAGCTTTACAATAGTGAACGGTCAATTAATTTTCTGCCATGGTTTGTAAGTACAAATTGATAACAACAGATGGACACGATACGTGTACAAAGTTCACATGTCCAGTTAGGTCATTTTGTTCTACTCGTTTGTGCGCTATTTATAGGTTGTACTATTAGGGGGGAAAGGCTGATGGGTCCTCTTAATTATACGGACTTTCAATAGAAGTGTTACAAGAAAACTACTATATTTCATCTTTGGATCGTGAACAAAACTGGCTCTCAAGTCTGTATGCCATGTGGTTCCGCGTTCAAATCAGAACTGATGCTCGTCTCCACAGTGGGCATCGTGAAATATACAAGTTAGGAATACAGTGTATTCTTGTTCTATGGCATCAAACATCTCAAATTATCAGAGGTTAAATTAACATACATATAAACCAGTAATTTTACTTTTATGTCGTTTCGGGTCAATGCTTTGATGGTCCTTTAATGTAGAGAGAGATAGCCTTCAATTACACTGTAATAATGTGTATGTAAACATTTGTATATAAATCAAATAAGAAACTATACCGCTCCAAGCAAGCTGCCCTTCATTTCCTTTTCGAAATAAAACGAAGTTATTACATGTACTTCATCAAAGAAAATGAATTCGACATAGATCAAATAGGTCTATCCTACATAACGTATAACATGTACCTACATTCGTATACAAACATGTATATAGGCCCTATGTAAAATTGATGGAAATGAGGTGTGTACGAATGATAAATACTTCCTTATAAGGTTAAAAACGAAAGTTGTTCTCAAATGAACTAAAACTATTTAACACTTCTCATTAAGAAAGAAAAGAAATAAAAGTTTATAAGAGGGATAACATCAATAATTCCATCAAAGACGACTTCGAATATCAAGCCTTTCGCCCATTATCTTGTAATAAACCGCCAAAACGAGAAAAGCAAATAAACCCCAGTTAAGCAACAGAACCAAGGTTGACAGGGATGTTGTGTTGTATGTAAAGTCAAAATAAGAATTAGGTGATAAATTGGCATAACCCAAAGAAGAACTAATTAGAAACTTACCCATCTCCCATATCTTTTTGACTTCGGATTAATATGTATTTTCCAGTTTAAGTTCGATGAGTCTCCCAATATTCCGTTCGAGGTGTTAGTAAAGTTAACATTGAACCTCAGATAAGACAAGGAGGGAAATCCTATACTCTGTGACCCAGATTAAGTTATAAGAAATTTAACAAACATGGCGACACCGCATAGCAGCAGAGTGACTAGAGGATGTCATACACTGTGTACAACCTGTTGACTCTGTGCGTTACACCGTCAAACGCCCACGGCTGGATGACTTTACCACGAAGTCATGTTTGATTTGAATGAAATAATACCTGAATCAAATCAAACATGTATTTACAATTATTATTAAGCCTATTTCAAGGTCTGCAGTGCGATATGCAGATTATTTGTCAAACATTTTCTTTCCTTTTATCTGGTCAGTCTGTCCTGGCGATCGCCAACGGCCCAGGTGGACAAAGGGATAGTATCGTATTGTAGAAAGAGATAAAAATAACGCAAACTGAGGACAATTAAAAATAAAGAGGACATGTACATATAAGTACATGTCTATCAATTATAAGTATATGTAGCTGTATATAGATCTCGCTAATTCAAAAAAAAAATATTGTTAAGGATATAATTATTTATTCTTACAACAAATTACATGTAATCCCTTTATGCATTTCATTCGCAAATATATAACTGTTAACTAAATCTTTGAAACCTTCCAAAAATATAGGTCTAAACAGAGATGCTAAATATAGCCGAACCCAGATATACTGAAACCAACAGGAATAACATTTTATTACATATAAACAAGGTTTTCGAAATTACCAGGTTATAATAGTAATTAGGTAGCGGAGTTAATACAATTTCAAATTAAGCGGGATTTCAATATAGGAGGGTAAATTAAATATAAGTGGATTCCACTGTAATCCTATCGTTAACTGTCAATCCGAATACGTTTTAATCTGCATGTCTTTCATCTTTCTTACTAAATTAATCAGGAAATTGAAAATATAACACATTGACACTTACAGAAGATGAAATCGAAAGTAGGGAAATGAACATATCCATGTAAATCGGTCACATTGATAAATATTTTATTCAATGGAGTCATTGTACAGGAGTTTCTGTTTGTTTAAATAAATCCCTTGTCACACAGAATAACCGATTCAAAAAAATACTTTTTACCGAAATTGAGTGGTTTTTTCATATGAACATCAAAATTAAATGGTATGAAATGGGGCTTAAATTCAATTGAATAATTTATCATATTTGTGATCGCTGAACTTATTTAAAGTGTATATAAATATATCCACTTCACTTTAGATAATGAACCATACGTGGGTGTTCATGGGCTGTTACACCTATCTGTGAATAATCAAGCCTACTGTTCACTATTGAATGAAGAAAAGGGAAGAATCTACACAGGTACAAACACTTGCATTCCGATATTGAAACGCTTGTTCCACTCTTTGACGTCATTTATAACCACATTATATTTGTATTGATATGTGCTAGCAATTGGTCTATTCAATTGAGATATTATATATATGATGAATGATGATTTCATAGAAAATAGATATTTCTATGTTCAGTGGAACCTCCCTTCCAAACCACCTCACCTAAAGATTCCAACCACATTTATTTGACACTTGTTTATGGCTACATCACTAAACAGAGATTAGCTCATTATTCTGAAGTACCTGGGGCAAGTCATGTCGGTGGTATAAAACGCTAGATTTTTACTAGACATATATATGAATTTGCCGTTCAATATATCAGTCAAACCACCTTTAGCAGTCATCTTCCTTAAATACTCTCCTCTTTCCATCGGTCGTTTCACGCTCTGTTAGGATATCTTAAACACTAAGAAAATAGATACTCTTAAAGTACAAATTTCGCTCGATTTCTACCAGTTTCTATTGAATACATGATTATATACAGTCCAACCTGCTGTAAGTGACCCTTCAAGGGAAAGAAAAAAATGGTCACATATGACAGATGGCCTCTTAATTCAGGTGATTTGTATGTGAAAATGCCTTTTGGGGAAGCATACATTTAGATCATATAATATTGTAATGAAGTGGGTCACTGAGGGAGGTTAGACTGTATTTACGATATCAATTCATAAGATATTTATGCTCCTATGTAAGTATATAGATATGTATTCCACAAAGGTTAACTAAGCTTTCAAATACACGTATATCTAATCTCATCTTATCTCAAATTCACTTAATTCTTATCTCCCTTAATGGAAAAAATAAAAGCAAACTATTTCTAATTGAACACCTTGTGTTTATTTTTGGATGATGATTGAATCAATTTCTTCACATAAGTCGTAAATCACAAAGTTCATTTAATGGACCATGTAGAAAACTAAACTGTAAGACCAACTCGGTTAAATACATGCTGGCAAAAATTTATGTGTAGGTCTTTAGTTCACTTACTAAATAAAATCTCCCTTCGTTCTTTTTTGTAATAAAGTTACTACCATAAACATACTGTACATACAGGCATATCAAAAAAATATTTTAGATTTTAATTTTACAAGTTTGCTGTTCGTGCTTCATAATTCTTATTTCAAAGAAAAGGATTTTTTCATTGCAGTTCTCTTAATTTAACCAAAACGGCTGGTAAGATAACTTTAGTCAAACAGTAGCGACAAAATAAAGAAATCCTAAAAATTATAAGCAAACACTGTATGTTATATGTGTATATGTTGTTCCAACAAATATAATCACAACAAAATTATCAATATAGATAACAATTTAGTTTTGTTTTATTTGGTCCCAATTTAAAACAGCTACTAGTGATATAAAACGACATTACAAATGGAATGTCAGACAATCGCATCCTAAAGTCCTACAATAAAATATTGTTCATAAAAAAACAGCTAAATAACAATAAGACATATCAACATAAACGTGGTCAATGAAGCTATAAAATATACAATATTTATGCTAAGAGATCAACCGCAGCAATAAACAAGTCACATGATTTGAGGAACCAATCAAAATCAAAGTAAACAATGGCAAGTTAGAGAATGAAATTGTTGAACACCAATCTGTTTACCTCTTCCGCGAATCAAGTTTTAGGCTAAAATTTGCATAAAATGTATATGATAACAAAAATCGTGTCTAATAGCAAACACAAATCATTCATTTCATTACAAAAATACTCTACGATAACTTCCGTTAAGGAACTGTCAAATCTAGATTTTACTACTGTATGAAAACGGAATTAAACAAATTGATATGGATTCAAAGAGAAATTGGTCAAATATGTCCGGCATAAAGAGGTCAATTAAATCTAAATTCAGCAAAAATAATTTCTTAATTACGTCTCTGTTTCTTTGTTTCAATGACATTAATTATTCAAACCAGTAAATTTTATTACAAAAAGATTATGTATTTTCAAGGTCTGTTAAATGATGTTGAGGTACATGTAAGTGTCATAAACGTCATGCAATCAAGGGAAGACCATTATTAACGTCAGATGTACAAATGATAAGTCAATCTGTTCATAACATGGGTAAAAATCGTTACATTTATGACACGTTGTTACTGGTTACGTTTACGGTAAAAGTCAATATAATTGACATGCCGTACCATTGGGTCTATGTTAAAAAAAAAAGGTTTCATTCATGGCATGACGTGCTGTTAAGATTGTGATAAAGACTGTGGTAAAAGTCAATTTCATCAATAGCAGGACATGCCGATGCATATCACGTGACTAGAATTTTCATAATTCCTCGGTAATCCGCAACGCATCCATACAGTAAACATAGAGACAATACGTGATGTACAGATGTTTAAAGTCTTCATGAATGAATTTTAACAAAAAAATGAGATAACTGCAATGTTTTACACTTTTTATACAAATGTGCACAATGACATACGTGAGGACAGGTAACGGTTTTATTTTAAAAAGTCATGGGTTGGAATCGTATTACTGTGTATTATCAAGGTTTCTAATAAATTAATTTAAAAAGAAGGGGTTACTATGGTGACAAACGTAATCAAAATAGATGATCAATCAAAAAAGGGCGATGTAATGCAGCAGCAGGAGAGATAAGTCATAATTGCAGGATGTAAAAGAGAATCTACTGAATTGAACACTACGGTTTAATATGAATGGATGCATTAGACCCGACATACTGGCCTCCAAGCAAATAATGACAATATGGGTAAAACTTAAAAATATACAACCTTCGGTCCTCCTGATAAACAAGTTATCATTTTTTTTATATGTGATGAAATACTGACAGCACCTGGATTATAAATTTCAGACCAACATTTACATGCTGATAACGTATCATTCGTCTACTTCTAAAATATGATCAAATATACATCCATTACATAATGTGGTTCTACGAAATGTTTGCGTCGATTTTATCAATCATATCTCCGCGTACGTCCTAACCGACAAAGAAGTTCCGGGAATACACGATCAAATATAACTTATCAAGAGCATTCTTTTGACAATTCATTATAGCCAGCTGATAATAGGTCAAAGGTCAGCTGGTCCCTATATTGTGGATAATGAAAACACAGCAAAATCCAAAACACACCCAAATTAAACCCAGTAGTTCCCCAATCATGCACATTCAATTGGTCCAGTAATTATAACAAATATAATAAAATTTCTGTAAAAAATGATCAAATTGTTTCTATGAACTAGTTCTTGGAATGAACTTATATCCCTGATACACATCAAAGGCGATAGTATGTTGTGTCTTATTAGTGAAATGGTAGTCCTGACTCCAATTGTTCTACACAGAAATCATTTGTACATCTAGAATGAAACACACACAATCTGTTCATTGTGAAAACAAATGGACAAACACGCCAGGGTATCACTTAAGAGGAATACACTGCAGTCGGCAGTCAATTAAAGCGATAACTTTATTTAAATGACGTCATCTTCTCGCGAACCTCGGTGGTAATGGCGCGACTGCCGTAAACAGCTACTACAAGCAATGTACATTGTAAAATTCCCTCACGTTTTTACTGGACTCAGTCCTCCGTGAGCGGCTCCTTGGTTTCGTCCATGGACATATTGTCCATTGTTGGTTCTAGTTCGCGGTTCTTTTTCGTGTTTTGTTTGTCTTTGAATATTGCCCACAGTTCCTTGACTAAGTCAGTGACGATGAGGTCTGTGGTGTTCCGGGCGATGATACGGAGAACAAAGACTCCATCGTCACGCAGGTAGCTCTCTGCGAATTTGCTGGAGAGTTTCTTGTCGAAATTTGTGTGAAGTTCGTTATTGATTTTCAGGTATTTTTTCACGTAATCTACTTTGTTTCTTGTAAACATGATCAGGTAGGTCCAGTGCAGAAGGTTAAAGGTCGAAACACAAGCGATGAAGACGAGCCAAAACCAGATAAAGATAAAGATCTTCTCGTTGAACAAGTTAATCGGAAGTACGCACTGGACGGTAAAACGTTGTAAATTCTGCAACTGTCGGATGCGAATGTCGCACAAGGTTACTCGAGGAAATCTCGGGGATTCTCGCCAAGGTCCGTCTTGTACTAAGTTGTCCAAGAATTCAAAACCGTAAAAGTTGTATTGTGTCGAAAGGAATGCGTTCAGTAAGAACAACTGTCCGATAGCGTTAGCTACATACAGCATTTTGACGAATAGGTACATCGCAGTAAGATATTTTCCCGCCCTCTTATTGCAGAAGAAGCACATAAACCGCGACACCTGGTGCTTGGTCCTGACAAAGACGTTCCATTTGTACTCCTTGTTTGTGTCCAGCCATTTATCCATGAATCTAGCCAGGGATCTAAGATCCTTCTCTCGGTCGTCCGGAGTATCATACTGTGCTTTCTCTGCGAAATATACAACCTTATCCATGTTGAGACCGGACCCACTGTTAAAAACTCTCCAAACTACATTTGGAAATTTGAATAAAAATGCCATAAAAAGTAATATTATGGGAACCCACTGGTAGTACGTAAGTTCTGCATCTTGTCGTTTATCTATATTGACGGGAATTTGCTCCTCCATAGGAATGTAGTAGGTATTTTTCACCCAGCAGTTCCACTTTGTATACGACTCCATGTGGTCTTTGAATTCCGCCGGGTTCCAGCATACTATTGGGTCCTTAAAGAACTGTCCGGAACTTATCGCCACAGTAAAGATAATAAGAAGTACGACTGTGACCACGTGGCTCATTCGGTCAAGTCCGTCATCATTCGGCTTCCCGCGAAGCTTCCTGAAGTTTGGGACGAATCCCAGTAATTCCGACATTCTGAAAATACATAAAATTTTATCGTAGTTATGTTGGTCTAATCATAGGGTAACCGGGAACCGGTTATATTGTAGGAATGTTTAGTTATGACAGAACATATGACGGGCATAAATGTGGGCACATAGACTTCTATGGATGCCAAATTTTATGATTTTTTTTTATTCATATATGCATATAAATGTCTATGTACGTGTATATTGTGCATGGATAGCTTTAGGTTTCTCCCTTAGCTTTCTTTATTTTTGCTGTATCCTTATAGCCGATACTTCAGTTATGGTAATAATTAAGCTGCAGTACCCGAATAAAGAAAGCTTATGAATACAAAGTCGATATAATTTTAGTGACAATCTAATTGCTTCGCAATTTCTGTGGCAGTTACATAAAGGTCTACCCTTCGTTAGTCACTGAATTTTTTTTTCTTTCAAACTGTAGTCTAGACAAACATTTTACTTGATAATAGTCAAAGGATGAAATGGTGGAGGGATAAAGAGGCGGGCCTGAGAACTTTTTTATTCCATATGTCGTAAATTTAGAAAGACTTATACATGTACAAGGTATGACTTGTGCAAGGAGATGATCAAGTTTACGATCACGTGACTGTTAGAAGTAAAAGACATTCAATATCTCAGTGTATATCAGATCATAAAAAGATAGACATAAGCTATCGGTTTAATGTCACAGAGACACAAAGAGAATTTATAAGCCGTGCCGTATTCAATCTCGAAGGTTTAAAATTACGACCTGCGATACCATTATCAGGCCAAGACACTGTGCCACACTACCTATCTTATCCCCGAAGTCAACATATCTTAGATGTGTATCTAATGTGTATGTATGTATGTATGTATGTATGTTGTTTGTTGTTGTTTGTTGTTGTTTAACGTCCCACTTAAGAATATTTCACTCATATGGAGACGTCACCGTGTGCCGGTGAAGGGCGACAAATTTTGCCTGTGCTCGGCACTTATGGCCGTAGAGCAGGGAGGGTTCTTTAACGTGCCAA
>JACSZP010013759.1:0-26004 GCA_016161895.1 Pinna nobilis | reverse complement strand
TCCGGAATGAATAACGGTAATCCGGATGAACTCGAAACTCTCCTATTCTGTTACACCTCTTCCCCCACCCGTTTCTCTCTCTTTCAAAAAGACATGTTTCTAGTGACTCTGATACAACTGTGACATGGGTAGGGAAATGGTAAGACCTGAATGAGGGACTGGAATAACAGAATAACTGCATAGTTGTCATTAGTAAAAGAGATCTTTTGCAGTGCTAATGTACATCAATGAAATATCTTTGGTACATCTAAGTGGTGAAACAGGTCATCTAAATGATAGGAAAATACGCTTGTCATACATGTAAGTGGCCATTTTTGCATTTCTTCATGCATTAAAATGGACATTAGAACGATAACTTGATAGCATTAGTGGCCTTACTCAACACTTATGTAAAGAGATTGTACTGCCTCCGCAATCCTATTGAATTTCAGATTGTCTTTGCAATAGCTATTGAATTTCAGATCGTCACGTAGACTTTATTTTAGCTTATATTAATTGTTTCTAGCAGGAAAAAACAGTAAGATGAAATTTCAGTGGTCAAATATGGACCAATTTTTATCAAATAAGGTGTCTGTTGAATCATGTTCTATGATATTTTCCCTGAAAACAGAGACAAGATGTGTAAAAAAACAGAAATGTTAGAACTAATTTGTATCCAGTTTCATTTTTTTCAGCTTTTTGAGTGGCTATTTCTATCTGAAGGACATGAAATGCTTTGACATTTCACGTAAAATATAAAAAAATCATGGTGCTGAACTTTATATTTGTGTGTAATCTAACTTGCCTTAATGAGTCAACTACATGTAATTTTATGCCTCCAAATTTTTTCCTCAATACAAATCACCTGAATTAAGAGACCACCAGGGAAGGAGCAAAAATGGTAGATAGGTGGTCTCTTAATTCAAGTGATTTATATAGGAAAAAATCATTTTGGGAACCACTCATTTAGGTCACATAAGACAGGTTTTCCTTTAATTCAGTGGGTTGCTAAGGCAGGTTAGACTGTATAAGCAAGGCTCAATTTTGCATCCTCAGTTGGATAGGTTACACTGAATATTTCTATAGGTTTCTGTAAATATTTTCATAAAATCAGTGTACTCTGAGTTCAGAAAGACCAAAGTTTGGACACTAAGAAACAACAGAAGAGAAATAGCATGAACCCTGAATTTTCACAGATAATGCAAATTCTTGCATGAAGAATTTTTAGCAAAGTAATTCACATAATCTATAAATTTCCAAAACACATATTGATATAGGTATATTCTATTTGTACAAAAAATAAAAACAAAACATGTCATTTACAGCTGCAAAATATATAATATGCATTTACACTGCCAAAAAAGTGAAACTTTTTTCAAATTTCTATATTTTGAACTTACATTAAAAATGGTTGCTTCATGTGATGGATCTAATGTGGTTTTTTCGAGTTATATAGATCTAAATTTATGAATTGTCAAAGAATCAATACTTAAAAGGTTACAAGCTATTTTTATCACTAGATCATTTGTGAGAGAATCCCTGTCCAATAACTTATCTTGTACAAGCGTACCATCTACAATCATTGTTTGGGAAGGGGCGTGGCTCAGTGATAAATATGCAGTTGGCAGTGGCTGTCCTTCCAATGATACAGTAAAAAGTCAAAGTCCCCTGTGATAGTATGTGTCGACACATTAAAGCACTCTCACTGTACAGCATATGGCATGGTATTATTGTTTAACGTCCCACTCAAGAATCTTTCACTCATATGGAGACGTCACCGTGTGCCGGTGAAGGGCTCCAAATTTCGCCTATGCTCGGCACTGCTGGCCATAGAGAAGGGAGGGTTCTTTAACGTGCCAACACCTATTGTGATACGGGGCCTTGGTTTTTACTGTCTCATACGAAGAACAGGAACGGCCAACTGCAGAGTAGCGCTGACGCGGCTCAAACCCGGACAATTCGCAGTTAAACACACTAACCACTCGGCCACAGAGGCCCCACCAGCTTACAGTAATGTCTCCATAAAAGTGAAAGATTCTTAAGTGGGATTTTAAAATTTGTATAAATCAGTTATTGTGTGATTCTCAAGCCTGCTAACGTACACTCAGCCCCACACATCAGTCTGTTCAATTTTTTAAATAATGTGTCATTCTAATTCTGCCTTGATGCAACACAGGTGTTAGGCTGACACTGTCATATTTGAGCTTTTTTTTTTTTTCATGACAAACTTCAGTGTATAGATGTATTTACCACCTGTGCTTTGCTTCTGGAGCACAGAAACAGGTGAATACCTTGATTTTCTTTTTAGAGTGATGCATTGGTTTGTTGATTTTATAAATATACATACCTGTGTACAGTGGCATTCTGGTCAAAATTCATGGAGAACAGAATTTTGAAATTATATTTTATTTCAATAATCTGGAAGCTTTCTGGAGTAATAAGGATCCACTTCACATGGCTCAGAGTGATTGAAGATGAGGAAACAGCATGTTATTAATAAATGCACAGTGAAACCTCTCTATTAAGACCACCAAAGTAACTAGCTTAAATTGATCTGATCAGTGAGGTGGTCTCCAAGCCCAAGTTGAGGTTAAGAATAGTCTTGAAGAGTGAAACGGGCTTACATGTAACTTTAATGGTCTGTTTTGTGAAATCGTCTCCTGAAATAGTTTGGTGCCTGTGTCATTCAGATGAGGCAGTAGAAGCTGAGGTGCTGTGTCATCGTAGGTGTCAGCATGTTAAAGAGCCCTCCCTGCTCCATGGCCATAAGTACTGTGCATAGGAATTCTTGATCAATCAGATTAAATATACCTTTATCCTTCACCCCCCCCCCAAACACACACACATACTCACAACAGGAAGTATTGGAGACCCCCATTCATTTGTCCCTTGTTCTTCCTTTTGTCAGAGGATAGACACATGTACAGATAACAAAATGGCATATTTTATATTTATACACATAATAGAGATGTGCAAGTCCAAAGGATGTTAATTTTTCTCTGTGATTTTCTTTCCAGATCTCCAAGATTGAAGGACATAGATAGAAGTAGTGCCACACATATGGCAGTAACAGTCGGTAGTGTGACGGTTGTTATAACTGACTATAAGCCAAAAAAGGAACGAAGGACTTCCACGGAAACGCACAGTAATGTTGTGTCGGACAGTAGTGACACGTCATCACATGGCCTGCTACACAGCAATGACAATGAACTGGTGATGGACAACGGCAACCAGTGACCAACACATCTCATTCTCAGACATAATCTCATGTTGGTACATATCTCATCAAGAATTCATTCATAGGGAATTGGCATGTCATTTCATTGGAGTCTTAACCTATATGAATTTGTGTTATTGGAGCAGGGAAACCTCAGCTTATTTTAACACGAAATGGAGACCGACCCTATCTTGTGTCCTTGTCTATTTCAAAACAACCTTGTATGTGAAGGAGTTTTGAAATCAAGGAATATGAATATTTTTCATTCCTCGGGATGTGGCTAGTATATCTTGACAATATTCCATATGGAAAAAAATGGATTATAAAACCAAAAGATCAAAATACAGACTGGATAAAACATTTATTCATGAGATCTGTGGTTCCACATACTTCATCTTTCCATCATTATCAGAAATCATGATTTGCAAAGATATACAATGTATGTCGAGTGTTAACCCATATTATTCCTTCATTGTGTGAAAAAAAGATTGAGCACTCTAAAGACTTGTGTGTAAGTTACAATTTCAGACCCTGTCAGCAACCCTCACTCCCTTTCTTTCCTTCTTTTGCACATGTTTGAGAATCTTTTTTTACCTGTTAGATCAGGCGATGTAGACCAGTACATACATTATGTTAAAGTTAAACCCCCTTTAACAGAGGAACGGCAGTACATGTCTAAGACAACTTATGCAGGAATGTAGAAGGGGGTGGGGGCAGAGCCTCTTCCTGGAATTTACCAAGTATATCATGATTAATGAAAAAATTGAGGTACTGTATTTGTTTTTCTTGCCAAAAGTACGAAATTGCACTGGAATAAAAATCTTAATCCTTGCAAGCAGCTTTCTCCATCATGTGACTAGTGACATCAATATACATCAAAGGTACTCTTATTGGGCTGATTATGATATTTGATAGTCTCCTGTGTCAAAAGTGACTACATCAAGTGAGTGTTTTTTGAGTTAAGTATGGTAATACATGTACCATTATTCTAAATGATGTCTTTTATGGGGAATTTGTTTTAAGGAAAAGGTGGGAGTTTTTTTTACCCATTGATTGAGTATGAGTGATGAAAAACAACAGCACTGGTTCTTATATGAAATTGAGCCCTACCAGGATTAGAGTCATAAATCATAGAGTTTATATTAATATCAAAATTTTCTATGACAATCTCAATACTGTTCTATGAAATTAGGTGCTTTTAACTATTTCATATGTAATGTCATCTTCATTGACTTAAAAAAACCTTTGTAGTCAATGTTATCGTACATTTTTTTTTTCAAATTTTATGATATTAAATGATCTGTTCCTTATGGCGTTAGATCCTGCCATTTAAAACGCACACTTTGCCTCATGCTTACAAAATTGCCAATGTCCTTTGTCATATGTGTAGCATGCTAGAGAACACTCGCTGCTCGATGGTCGTAAGTGCCTAGCACAGCCCAAATTTTAGCACTTCCTCGGCATCCAGTGACGTCTCCATCTAAGTGAAATCTTTTTGAGTAGGATGTTAAAGAACTATAAGATTACAACAACAAAAATTCTACCACTGTCGTCAAGTAAGAATTCATTATGTGATATATTCATTATTCTTTTTTATCCTAATTAATTTTTGGAGAGGGTTTTACGGCTCTGAACAATTAATCCAAACAAAGGATTCAGGCCTAAAATTCTGTCACAGCAAAAGACACAATAGAACCCTGTTGTCCAGCCCTTTTAAGTTACTGGCTCATGTTGTTATCCTCATTATGACTTTAAGCTTAAGATGGTTTTGGAGAAAAGTAAAGACTCGATCAACTGGTCTCTACAGCGAGGAAGATTTTAGACAAAGTTCAACAGTCCATGATTATGTTCTTTGGATGAGTAATCTTTTTTGCCTTTTTATTGGTAAGCTTCAAGTGTGCTCATTTGGAAGCATCCAGGGTAGGTCATTAACCTGGACTGATCAAGAGACAAGGGGAAGTAACTGTGTCACTTTGTCCAATTAGAATTCCATCTTTGACATACCCTTTTCTGTGTTGAACAAAACTTAAGAATGAAAAAGTCATTGTGCAACTTTTTGTAAAGATTGATAATGGTATACCTTCCACACACAGATTATATATTAATTGGCTAGTTCATTATGTAATTATTCATGCAAATCATGTGTCATTGGAGGTATTGTCTATTTTTACTTTTGTGGTTATGAGTTGTACAATATTTTGTTAATTAAATGAAAGTTAAGCAGGACATATTGCAAGCTTTTAAAGCGGTCGTTTAAATGTATGCCAAATTTATGTTGTGAAGTCGATCAGTAATAATGTGCAGTTTTGGATGTTGGAGTAATTTCTATTTTGCATAAGCCTTGTCAACTCACACAACACCAAAAAATTAGGGATTTTTTTGGTTACTTGACATAACAATATATGTCATCATTCGAATTGAAAAACATATATCAAATTAAATTTTTGATTTTGAATCTTTTACCAGGAGTTTTTGATCAAATCTCTCTTGTATAGAGAGAAAAATGTGTTTTCTAATGATATAGGACTTGCTTTTTGTCATCTATAAGTAAACTGGTTGCATTAGTTGAAATGTCCTGAATGAAATTATGAATGCTTGAGAAGGGATTCTGTGTGTGGCAACGGTGGTATGACTGCATAAGAAAATGGCTGATGAGAGAATTTCAGAGATTATAGCTGATAGTAATTAGTAAATGAGTAAATTGTCAATGAAAAAAAGATGAATAGTAATTCGCAGATTTCTAAATCATTCCATCTTTCTTGCCTTGAATATTTGTTCCAGTGTTACCTATGAAAGTGTCTGTGAATGATTATCTTAATGTGATATGATACAGGTCCAAAGATACTTGAAATCTCACATTGTTATGACTTGTGGCAAAATTGTTATCTCGCCCAAGGACGCTCATGCATGGATCTAGGATTTTTTTCCAGGGGGGTCTAACTTGAAAAAGGAAAAACCTTTCCCTGTTAAAATGAGAATCTAAGCTTAATTGACCAATATTGGTACATATTTTACAAACTCCAGGAGGATCCGGACCCCCACTCCCTTCAGATCCGTGCATGACACTTGCTTTCTTTTGGCTTATCCATGCTGCAGCCAAGTGTGTAACATAACAGGAATTCCAAGTTTAATCTTTAGATATCAAAAGTTTTGGAAAAACCATCTGTTACAGGAATAAGCTTACATGATTCTGACAAATGCAGTTGACTATGCACACAGTGAAACCTTGTTACTAAGACAACCCAAGTGATTGGCTAAAATAGTTCTGATTATTGAAGTGGTCTCCTAAGTGAGGTTGAAACAGCCTTAAAGAGTGGAAGACAGACTTGAATTTTGGCGGTCTTAAATGGTATGATTAGTGAGTTTCTACTGTATTTGATTAAGAGCTTCATGACTTACAAATTTGTATGATTAGTGCCTGACAGATTTAACACAGAGAGGCAAGTTAAAGATAGTGACGATCAATGGTTATTTATATCTTGACTTCACCGTGATGAAGCGCCCTGGAGCAGTGTGACTATCAGCTGAATTGATTTGCAAGGATACACAAGGAATCTCAACAAAAAGTGTCAATGATAGGCAAATTGGCGATGATATATCTTTACACTCCAGAATTTTGTTTCATCTCAAAAGATGGATTTACAAGAACACGGGGATTGTCGTTGAGCTTATGCACAATTTCTCATATTCTAATTCATTCAACAGGTTTCAATTACACTTAGTAGACACTTTACCAATGGTCAATTATCTCAGCACTTTATTTAGATGTCTAAAGACTCAAAGAACATGAACGTGGTTTCCTCTGCACACGAATTAAGTATCACATTACAGTTTATAAACTATACAGTGGTGTTTTTTTGTCATAATTTCATTAATACGTGATGATGGAATAATTCAGAAGAAATAACAACTAGATCTACAGCACCTGAGCTAGATGTCTTTGGTGCTCTTGCACGTATGCTAATCTCAGCCAATAACAATGCGGAAGACAAAGACGAGAAATAAATCGCTGACGGCGGAGATAGTAGTCATCGCATTTCCTGCAAATTATTAACATGCACCAGAATGCATTAACATCCATAAATTCCAGTAAGAAGGCATGAATAAGGTTGTACGAATTCTCATTGAAGCCCATGCTACCAAAAGGTGCTTGTTTTATTAATTTTGTTCTATGTTTTATGTGGTTTTCGTCCTGTAGTCACACGACACAAATTTGAGCTGATTTATATATAGGCAAACATCAAACAAACATTAGCATATGTATTTCCATGAATATACATGGCCAGTTGGACGATTAAACTATTTTGTTTTTGTTTTATTTGAAATATTTGCCTAGATTTATGTGAAGTTTCAAAAGGGACTTCTATCACTTTGTGAAGAGATGTCAAAGTTTGTAAATGTTCAGCTATGTCCTCATTTTTTTTGTAACTGCAGGTTGATGACCGCATCATGGTTATAAAATACCTTGTCATTGAGTAACTTGCAATTTTTTTTTTTTTTGCCATCTCATAAAATTTATTTCATGTATGTTTACCATTTATATTTATTTAATGTTAAAGAAAAACAGAGAAAATTGAATTTGTCCACTCAAGGATATGGACAAAAGTGGCCTTTATTGATATACAGCTTTTATTTAGAGGTTCATTAATTTTATTAAGGTTTTTAAGTCATGGTTATTAGGAGGTGGCCATTATATAGAGGTGTCATTTCTAAAAAGGTGACACTATACTAATGCATGGTCATTAGAACCTGGTCGTTATAGACAAATGTCCTTTTAGCACAGGTGACACTATTCTAGGGCATGGTCATTAGAACCTGGTCGTTATAGACAAATGTCCTTTTAGCACAGGTGACACTTTTCTAGGGCATGGTCATTAGAAGGTGGCCGTTATAGACAAATGTCCTTTTTATATCGATGAACTTAAATGCAACTTTGTCTGATAACATGATCTAACTGTAACTCATTATTTGTGAGGTAAAAACTTTATCATTTTCATATCTCCTTTTCAATCATAGGTTGGCTTCACGCACAAGATGTATCGTGTTTTTTGTGATATTGCTCTTAAAAATGTTAGCTTGAAATACCATTTTGTGATATGTTTTCATGCATTATGATATATTTATGTTTGGTGAAAAATGATATTTAGGGACAAAGAGTTGTTGTCATCTTTCAAAGAAAAAAAATATTTTGTTTTTAAAGACCATGAATGAAGAACCCCCGAATTTCTTGTCGTGGGCATTATCAAATTTTAGATTCTTTAATATCCTAATCTGTTGTTCAAGGAGTTTAGGAAAAAAAATCAGAATTTCAAATTGAAAAGTTTTACATGTACTAAAGGAATAGATAATACCAGGATGCCAAAGCTAGAATTAATTATTTGTGATAAGCTTGAGAGAAGTCAAAAACCAAATTGTCGGATCACAATTTGGGAATTTGTTGAGGGGAAGGAATCGGAAGCAAACCATAGGTAAATAATATGCAAAATTTATCAAATAACTGAGGTATTGAAGGTTGATGAAAGTTTTAAAGTTTCTTGGGTACAAGGCATCATAAATGTGGACTCCCCATGAATGTTGCTGGTGAATAGGAATGCTTACTTCTCCCCGACACCAGATCGCAGCTCTAAAGTTTTAGGTATTTTCGTCCAAAATTCAGTGGATTTTTATATACTGTGCCCTGAACAATAAAATTTCAGTATCTCCTATTACATGTTTACATAATAACAACCTCTTTCAGAAGTAACTTATTTTACTTGTGTATAAGTAACAATGCATTTGCCTCTCTTCTGCCAATGATAAAAATACAGAAACTCTTATCACAATTGTGACGTGTGAAGTGGTTACAATGTATTACACAGGGTCGTCCATATCAATCTCCATTTCATGAAATGAATTAAGTTACATGTAGTTAGCTCTTTTCCTTTCCATTGTTCATACATCATACCTTTCCTGACATTGATGGTTTTAGAGACATCATTCATTTCATCCTCATATAATTTACAATAATTTTCAATGATCTCGTGTGTATTGTCTTGTAATTACTTTGTATGTACTGTACATTCTTCGTTTCACAAAGATCAGCATTTCTACAGTTGTTCTGTTTCGGCCAGTTTGGACACTCGAATTGACCTTGAACGTCGCTATTCCGACGATTTTGTCAGTAGGCGAACTTCAGGTCAATAGTTATGTATAATATTTAAAAAAAAAAAAAAAAAAAAAAATACAAGGGATAATGGGGCACCTTGTCCCATCCCAATAAGGAATTGCATTAGTTTTCCACAATAAGACTATCATTATTCTGGACTTTTCACGTTCTTTGGACCAGGATTTTCGAATATTCTTCTGTGCTTCTTCAGTTTTACCTAGTTGCACAATCTGTCTACTATATCCAAAAGCAATGAGAATAAGATTTACTGTACAGTCACACTTCACTCTTCACAAAAAATATTCTGACAATTTTGGACCACGAATATCCATTCTATCTAGAAATCTTGCTCTTCTTAGTTACCTTAAAATCAGTAGGTGAATTTGATATGAATGCAAAATATTAAAGCAACGCTATTTAAGTATTGGCGCATTCGTGACTCCACAGTGATTTGGGACATACATGTGTATAAGACATGATGGATTGTTCTAATAAGCCAGTATAGTTATACAGTATATAATTTCTTGGTCATCAAAATTTGACGAAAAATCTTAAGGTAGACTGAACATCTCAAAAGTGATGAATTTCGGCGTTTGACCGTGTTCTTAAAAACTGAATATTTTTTTTGCTGTTCATGCAGTAAATCAGTATGGATACTAATGTATTTGGACCGTCTGTTTTTCTGAAACTTGTTTTTCTGAGCACTGAAGACTAACTGTTCTTTTCATGAATAAATTCTGTAACCTGAACTGCTAAAATTTGAATGATGCCTGGTCCTAAAGGTGTTTTTGTTTTTTTTTTAACAAGGGGATTTTCTCTTTTTTTGATCATGCATGATCAATTGGTTTCCAACTGGTCAAAGAAATGTACATAATATATAATGTATATAGATATATATCTATAACTGATATGAAGTCGTGTATTGATGGAGCAGTTAATATACCAACATTTTAGATCAGTTAATGTAGAATTTATTTCAAGGTTATGCTAGTTATTTTAGTTGTATACATGTACAAGCGTGTGGGAAATGACTGATTAATCTAAAAGTTTTGTGTGTGAAAGTGAGGTCTGCGTTTTGCTCATTTTGCAATATTTCTGTCGGTCATTCAGATGTTGTTTATATATATATTATGAATTTAACTATACTTTTCATAGCTAACGTCAAATTGATTGTTTACAATTGTGCTTTGGGCGTAATTGTAGAATGGAATAAAGTTTTGGTAATTAAATCTAAACAGTATCTTTCTTTGTTTTGTTAAGACATAGTGGTTAGCCTATTCCAATTCTGAATGTGAGGTTCGGGGTTCGAACCTGAGCCGCGTCCGTGAAAACCGAGGTCCTGTGTCACAGTAGGCATTGACACGATATAGAACCCTCCCTGTTCTAGGGTCATAAGTTCCCAGCATAGGCAAAATTGATCGCCCTCCACCAGCACGTCTCCATATAAGTGAAAGTTTCTTGAGCGGGACGTTTAACAATAACAACATTTGTTATGACACGTACTTATCTCAATATCTGATCTCGTCTGGATTTTCACATCTCCGTGATATACAGTATATGACAAATGCATATACTATCTTCTGGTAATAGATACCTCTATATCTGTGTTATCCATACTTGTTTACTCAAAACTCAATCCCGGAAGTTGGAATCTTGGCAGAGGCCAAAGGCTTTTCCTGTCTTTCCAATGGTACGGTGAAAACCGAGATCATTATGTCATAATACTGTATACAAGGAAATGTTCGCCCCTTTTGTCTTCATCATCAGTGGGCGAATTCAAAACGGTAAATTTATTGAATATATTTATGACAAGACTGAGCGAATTTTAAAAGTGGCGAAACTGTTTAGAAGTGCATTAGAGCGATAATTACCCTGTACTCAGTAGGTATCGACACGACACTACTGAAAAGCCGAGTGTAGAGTGTCCGCCGACTTTGAAACTATTTACCGGCATTTGGTGACCTGATATGAGTGAAAAAATTGAATAAGCACCAATGGAAATTCGAAAATTGAAGTCCTAATAAATATATAACGGTGGCAATGATATCTGTCATATCAACAGAACATTGACTGAACACAGAACAGTTCACATCAACATGGAAAACAATTGCAAATATCTAATGGGATGGGACCAGGTGTACCGAAGGAGTCAGCACCCGCTATTGGCATGCCGTACTCGTTGCAAATGTTCCACGGAAACTCCACGGATTCAGGTAATATCGATGTTGGTTAAAAAATAAATGTGTTCTTGATCCGACTAGCAAAAGGCAGTCACTGCTAATGGTTGCGTTCTATAATATCGTCCAATACGCAGAAACTAAGGTATCAATCGCCAAAGGAATCAAGAGACAATACACAGGTGGGATCAGGTGTCATAGAAGAGTAAGCTCCCCTGCTGACTGGTCACATCCGCCGTGAGTCAACAGTCACCTTCAGATGAAATAATTGAGAAATGAATCCTCGTAAACAAGGGCAGAGACATTGCAACAATCTAGCTTTTTTAGGTTTTCTATTCATTTATTATTCATTCATTCATCTTTTCTTTTCTATTTATTCATTCATTTATTTATTTATTTGCATTTGCATTAATGTTTATTTATTCTTCTATTTCATCTTTTTATACGTTATGTCTTGTCGTACTTATTTAGTCCACTTTTAAAAATCGGCATACCATTTTCGCCGATATAAAACTTTGATTTCTTTGAATATGTAGATTAGAATTAATTCTGTATTTTAGATGGGACTTGAAATTCACAAATTCGTCAACAATTAGAGAAATTTGTGATATCGGATACTGGATTGACGATTTGTCTCTCTATTATGCGTTTAATTTTTTTTTTTTTTTTTGTAACATTGTTTGTTTACATCTGTACAGTAAAGGTCTAAAACTTTTAACAGATGAATCACCCATCATTCGAAATCATGTTCAAATGCCATCAGGGTCATTACATAAAATATGAAATATAGGTGATCATTCTTAGTAAAAATAATTTTATAAAATTTTAGCTAAAAGTTCAATTCTTTGCATAAGGAATTGTCCGCTGAATGATTGTTTATTATTTCTCCGCCGTGGGATCACAGCAGACGATCTGAGAACCAAGATTTTGAGCCCACCTTGCGTCACCACTGAATCCTCGTCCATGGACAAAACCATTAAAGCGGACCTATCATACTGAGGAGTGGCACGATGAAGTTCGCTTGTTGTATAGAATGCCCCCCGTAGGGTTCAAAGGTATCTGTATCGTCCTCATGCAATCACGATATAGCTGAAATAGTGTTGGGAACAAAAACCACACAAACGCATATGTTTCATCAATACTGTGATGTATCAGTTTAACCTGAGTGATAAAACATGAATATAGAAACAGAACAATTTTAGGTGTGATACTGAAGATAAAAATGCCCCAGTTGTCATGGTAACATAGCGCACTGTTATATTTCATACTATTAGTAGAGTATGATATTATACACCATTACCTTATATAGAACTCGAGGTGTAGACCTGTGGATATTATCTTATTACAATTTCGATTGATTAAGAATTGAATCTCAGTTCAGTTGTCCTCTGACGATAAACAAATTTCATTGGTTGAAAAGAATGTCCGGTGACGAAGCAATCAGGAAAGAGAGCGGTGAATTTCCGTAAGCAAACTGGCAAACTTTCTTGAAGTCTAGCTCCACAAAACATGCATGTTGCCTGGTTTTCAGTTGCATTAGCAACCTAAGATGTAAAAATCGTACAGGGACGATTTTTGTTCTCAGTTTCACATAAATTCGTAATTGAATAAGCATTAGATAAAATAAATAAAAGTGTCAGACCGCCGAATATTTTGACATGAATTGAAATTCGCTTTATTTCAAAAGAATAAATTAACTAATTGTATCTCGATCGCGACAGATTGGCATCAAGAAGACATTATAAGAGTTTAAGGAGTCATGGAATTGTCATCATTTTACCGGTTAATTGTTTATGTTTTGCTGTCCAAGCGACCACAAGGAAAGATACTGGTGTATTTATAACCTATATATGTGCATTTTTCTCACGCGACGCACAATTTGCCAAAGTATTTTAATATATTTTTCATTGGTACGAATGCTTCGTCTGTATGATTCCACTTCTTGGTTGGTTATGTATTTCAAGCCAGCGTCAGAAAGGCACGTCTTGTGTCTAGCAAAAGCTACCAAGGTGAATTTAAAAATAAGCCTATCATTATTCTAGCAGATATTTTTAGTACCGTGTGATATATTTTCGTATCCTATGCACGTGACGTCACAAAAGGGCATGAGATAACTGCGTGTGATAACATATATTTAAGTAGTTAATAAAACAATGGTGTTAATGGGCTGTAATAAAGAGAAAACTTGTGTGTTTATATTCGTTCTGTTTCAAGTCGTCTAGCCTCCTAATTATTTTCATATATATTTTAACACCTGCCAAGGCTTAATCAAGATGAAGTCATTCAGGTGTGTTGATTTTTCTTTGTTTTTTATCAAAGCTGTGTACTTTAGCCTGCTAAATTAAGGAAATATTGCGACCATTCTTTTGGTATATACATTTAAAATATCTGTGTTCATTTTAATATCAAATCTTTTCTTGGTTAATTCAGTTATTCTTGCTCAATGATCTATCCAAAATAATGCAATGTTTCATGTTCAATTTCCCAATTTTAATATGACGTCTGAACTTATGTTCAAAATTTGAAAATCAGGGCTTCTATATGTTAAATTTTGCATGCTACTTTTATTGAGATGGCATGAATGTCAAATAACTTTTTACAACCACTTCAGTGTTTTCATTTTCTATATTTTGCATCCTAAATCGAATTATAATCAATTACAAGCAAAAATATTGGGATTTTTTGCGACTACTTTTGATATATGTATTCTTGTTAGCAATTTTGGTGTCATTTTTACGGTAACCCAGCCATTGATACCGACGGTACACAAGCGTGTATTGTAAATGCAGATCTGAATATGCCAGGTTAATGCCTTGTTTCGCTACTTCATTATAGTTATGTATGAAGGTGTAAAGGTGATTATATTTGCTTTACCGTGTTATATACATTTAGGCTCACAGCGGGTGGGACCGGTCAACAGGGGATGCTTACTCCTCCTAGACACCTGATCCCACTCCTGATGTGTCCAGGGGTCCGTGCTTGCCCACCACTTTATCTTGCTTTTCCGTATAGGGATTATGAGATCGACCACTCTTCGTCACCATTACCTTTTCATTACTATATTATATTCTAGTTTGTCTAAAATGGAATTCAATCTGCTTCAGCTCTTTATAAATCTAATCACAACTACCCCTTAACCATAATGCAAATCGACGTTCAGGCTTTATTAATGTATTAGTATAGCATTTATGTGGTTTAAAATGGAACCCTCTATTGACCCTTATGTATTCTAAACTGTTCGAAAATCCAATATGTTACGTTACTTGCTAGTTACCCAGCTTCTACCAAAACTTATGATACTAGTTTCTTTAGTTTTTTTTTTATTTTGAAGCCCACCTGACTAATCAGTCACTTATTTTATTTAAGACAGTCACTTGGTTGGTCTTAATAACGAGGTTCCATTGCATACAAATATTTTTTATATATTCGAATATGTTCTGCGATAGAGCGACCGTCTTCAGACCTTGACGTCGAGGGTTCGATCCTCGATGATATCCACTGGCCTCTCCTATCCATCATTGGAGGTTCCGTGTTGGCACGTCAAATGTCCGTCACTGCTTAATGATCTCGAAGTCAAGCTCGCTAACGACTTGTCAGGTCTGGGGTTCCTACCCAAGCCACGTCGCGGTTGGCTGTTCCTATCTTTCGAATGAAACAGTAAAAATCGAGATTCCGTGTCACAGTAGGTATTGGCACGTTAAAGTACCTTTCCTGCTTCATGGTCATATGTGCCGAGCATAGACAAAATTTGTCGCCATTCGCCGGTGCACGGTGATGTCTCAATATGAGTGAAATATTCTTGAGCTGGACGTTATTCAACAATACAACCAACCACTATTTCTATGTTCTGACAATGATATAGTCTGTCATTCGATCGAGGATTTGTTAATTCCCTGAAGTATACTCATCCCTACCTGCTTTTTTAAAGTGATTGGAGACTTTCATTTCAAATTATAGGATTTTTTTCACGATCCGAAATTAGTCCATCAAACAATGTATTTTGCTCAAGGGCGACATGGGAGTGCTAGCCTCGTTCTGGATAAGTTTACATATGTCTACAGACAATAAATATATATGTTTCCTGCCCATTTTAAGTGATGATTGTAAGCTCAAACTAAACAAAGAATAGATCGATGCAATGACGCAAAACCGTCTATGATATATAGAAAGTACCTCATTTTCGACTCAACAGATCAAACCGAATCTAAATATAGCCCTACATGAAGAGAAGTTCATATAATTATCTACCTAATTATATCCAATATTTATATGTAATTCGCCAAGCTTCTATTAAACAACACTTGTAAACAGACGTCTAGGCTTATAACACAATAATCGATAATTTCAGGGATCGGATATGTTTTATGGTCCTACTCCCGATTTCCCAATTACGAATTCGTCAATTTCATCATGGGATACCTAGTTTTTCTCACCCTAGAAATATATTTAAGAAAATATATAATATATTTACATTCGCAATGCAAGGCTAGATACGTCAACATATTATTATTATTATCCCTTTTTTCTGGCAGTACAACAAAACTGAAATAGTAATTGTATAGTTTTAAAATTGACATGCTATTTTGTCACTTCCATGTTTCATATTATATCATCATTCAATTAATATGAAAAAGCAAAAGGCAAGCCTTGCTGGAATTTAGGTTGATTTCACAAAATGTGTCTTGCAATTAATCACACAAACATTAATTAGTTATTGTTTGATATTGAACTCAATTCGCAATTAGTTTTCTTTTAACTCTGCCTCGTTCACTGGCATGGATGTATATGTATTTCAAGGACTTTTTGTAATACCAATGCAAACTATTTCTATCAACTTTTTCGTCAAACCAGTGTGATTTTCCCAATTGTCGGTAATTTGCAGGATAAAGCACTTTAAACAGGAAATGGAATCACATTTGTCCGGCCTTAGTTTCGCACATGTCTCTTTGCTTTTCAAATCAGATCATTTCAGCTGCATTTCATACGTCAGGTTTTGTTTCCACTTTGACTTTCACAAATCTTCAAGAAAATAATATACTTTTCAAAACAAAAAACAAAAAAACAGAACGCTTATATAATATATACATACATGTATATGCGCATGTCCCTGTCAAAATTAACATAATATTACCAAACAAACAATTTTAATTAGACGTACAATAAAAAGCAAGAAAGTGTTATGAATTTTCAGATCCTATTGATGTAATCCCCCCTCCCTAAGCATTGGCTCTTGGACAAAGTCAAGAAAGACTAATAAATAAAATTTCGGCTGATTTTGGGGATATATAACTTAAACAAATTTGTTTTCGTACAAAAGTATTTATTAGGACGTTATCTAAATATACAAAAGAAATGACAAATCTTCGACGGGTGTGGCATGTATGCCTCAAATTGTCGTGTTTGTTGGGACTTGGGTTTTTCGAACATTCTATAGGACTTCTTCAATTTAACCTTATACAAATTACAAATTTTTACTTATTGCGTTATGCTTAAATCACAATCCACAAAAGGGGAAAAGATAAACAATCACAGAATTATGAAATATTCATTTCTGGAATCAAAGTATATGTATATACATTTCTCTCAAACAATGACTGAATGCAAAATATAGAGAAATGCTATACAGATTTCCCTCTTGATATTGATGAGCGGAAAAATAAATTTCGCTTTCGACCACAGGAAGTGAATGTGTCTAACAATAAGAAGAAATAAAAAGCATGTGCTCTTCACAAAGTGTAGGAACAAGATTCTCACTCGTCGCTATATGTTGCTCAAGAAAGAAATTACAATTGTCATTCAATGCGAGTTAGAACCTTTTTTCTACAAATGAAAGAAGGTCGTGGTGTAAGCAGGCCTTAGTTCCTTTGGTAATTATTTTACAGATATGCAGACAGTACATATTGCTTTAACTTGTATATCTCACGTGTGTGTATGTTTCCTGAGCGGAATATTTTCTAATTACAACATGTATGCCCGTAATGCAATTAGAGACATTTTCACTTAAACACACGACGATTTCATTTTACCTTATTGGCTATTCATTGATAAAAGGCTATGCTTACAGACACGACTTGCTAATTATTTTCAAATTAAATTCTTTTCAAAAGCGGTACCAAACATTAATGCATCTAAAAAGATAGTCAATATTATTAGTAAAGGTTTACCGGATTTTTTTTAATCGTCTACCCTCTTTAATCATATTCCAATACAAAGGTAGCGATAAAGGTATACAAAGGATTATATTTTCAATTCCAGCAGATTTATTTTTAAACAGGTGGGTATACACTAATTACAAGATCCTTACGACACAGATAATCTCAAATTTCGGCATCGCTTTATCGAAAGAATGTAAAGTATTAAAATTTTTGGAAAAGGAAAAGTCGTCTTAATGATTTTTTGGTTATATATAAATGTATAATCATTTTGACACAAAAGTTTTAATCCCACACTACAGCAAAAATCAGATGAAAGCTATAATTTATTTCAAACGTTTGGAATCTGTATTAACAAAACGCGTCTTTTAAGTTTTCTTTTTCATTTCAAAAGAAAATTGTAATCAAAAAAGTATGGTAGACATATAGATACCCCAAATTTCATCTGCTCCTTAAACTGATATGAATTAATTCCAATTCAATTACAAAAACTCTGAGGCAGTTTATTGATACGGGACGTTCATCCATTCACATTAAGAAACACGATTTCAAAACGCATAGTGCCGTATCTGAATTGCCTATTTCTTTTTCTTTGTATCATGATGGAAGTTTAATATCCTGCCGATACTTTATTATGAAAACCACAAATTAAATTGAAAAGATGAACACGAAAAGAACAGAATGATCACCTGGTCAACACCTTGACCACAGGGTGCCGTCGGCCCCAACGTGATAAAGCAATGGTAATGAAGACCTCCAAAGAGGGCGCTTTTGTAGGGGAACTTTTGAACATAAATTCTTCAGACTTGGGTGATGATTCGTCCAGACCTTGTGTAAATACGATCTAAATCTGCCTAAATATCTCGCCTTAATATAGCATTTATAATATCTATTGTCATCTTACTAATTTTGGGTGGTGATATACAGGCGATAATGGGGGAAATGCAAGCTACAAGGTTGCATTCTTTGCCTAAAATTATTTGTCATATGTGTGGTCCCGTTAGAGAACATGGAAGTTCAAAATTTTTTAAAAATCGCTATTTTAGCGCTGTAAATTATTGTAGGCAACAAGGATAAAAAGACTAAAGGATTCCTATCAGTTTGCTATTTGACATCGTAACGGTAAAATCCGAGAAAATTGAAAAGACTATTAAAGGGACTCTACACATAATAATCACAAATGAATTACCACTTTATTGGGGAGACTACAATTCGGCGCTTACTCTATCTCATTGAATATTGGTATATATGTATATGCTTTATTGCGACATAAATTTTAGAAATTAAATCATGTATTCTGCAGTCATAACCACCCGTCCATAACATGTTGTAGTTGAGTCAGATAATAGCTTTTTCAGATCAGAAACCTTCAGATATATATCCCTACCATGCTTGATTTTTTTTGTCAAACCTTTATAGGCGCTGAATTATTACACCAGTTTTTCTCTTTGTAGTTACAGTTATATTTGAACTAAAGAATAGGACCAAAGAATATTTTTGAAAGGTGGATACTGATTAAAATCTTAAGTAATACAACAATTCAAGCCTCACACATTGAAATAGGTAAGAGTTTTATGCGGTATTTTACCTTCTAGACCTTTCATTAGAAACGTTTGTTTCATGGGGATTTTGTTTCTAGTGTAATTTATAAGCAATTTAGTTAAACCTTCAAAGCTACACCATTCATCGATACACTTCATATATTAAATAATGAAAAGGAATAAATTATATTAATTTTCTTTTATTTATTATCAGCTTTCATTAAAGTGTAATTAGAAACAATTTTCTCCCAACAGGCACACAATACAGGTGCTCGATTGCAGGGTTTTTATTCCTTATGTAAAGACACAAATACAAATAAAATATTTTTAAAAAATAGCATGAGAGAAATATTTTGCAGTTCTAGTCTATCAATTTCTCTCACTCGTTTTACAATGAAAATGAAGATATAAAGAAAATAATGATCTATTAACAATCTCATTAACCTCAAGTTAATTTACTGAAGTGTCAATCTTGAGGTATTAGCTTATGTGAAAACAAAAGATGAAATATAGTCAGTTGATTGTATAGTTGTTTAACGTCTCACTCAAGAATCTTTCACTTATATGGAGACGTCACTGTGTGCCGGTGAAGGGTGACAGATTTTGCCAATGCTCGGTACTAATGGCCGTAGAGCAGGGAGGGTTCTTTAACATACCAACACCTACTGTGGCACGGGACCTCGGTGTTTACTGTCTCATCCAAAAGCCAGGACGGCGTTGCTCGGACTCGAACCCCGGACCACACGATCAGAAGTCGAGCACGCTTACCACTAGGCCACGACGGTCCCGCACTTTTACGTCACCAATAAATCATTTATTCCACTACGATAGCTAAACGGCCATTTAACTTTAGCACGGTTAATAATCCTCATTTGACTGTCAAATCGCATTAGGAGCTTCACATTTCTTATTTGAGTAAAATAAAGAAAAATACTTATGTCAGTATATCAACAGTAATTCGAGAAATTCTTTATTAGCTTTTAAGTTGCTCGATGTGTCTTGGAACTTGATGGTAATTGTTTGACATTAACTCCTTGTTTTTTAAACATCAGAGAGATCTATAGAACGGTGGATTGATCAGATTTTACGCTAAAGAGCATTTTGCGAGAGAGGAGGACCCTGTGTGCTTAGATGTCAATTTAATGACTGATACTTATAATGATAATAGTTACTCCTTTTCTTTGGCAACTTGATACGATATTTAACGATGTGTAATAATTATAACAACTGTTGTCTATATCAACCGTACGTTTTGTTAAAATCAATGTAATTAGTATCTTGCAGTGACATCGAAACAAAATGAGGACAATTAAAGAGTTACTGGTTGGACGTCAGTACCAGGACATTTATGATTTAGACGTATGTTCACTAACAATTAACATTTATTAATCTTCAACCATTACTCTCAGGGTCGTCATGTATGAATCCCATGTGTCAGACAGATTGTGATGTGATGAATTCGTAAAATACACGAATACAATATTCTCTTTTCAGATTTTCAACTTAGCGCATACAAATTTAAATAGCCTTACAAATTCGCAGCCGTTTTAAAAGTTTCTTATTTCAGATAATATGAGAGGACCTAGTATAAGATGATACGACTCGACTTGTGAAGAAAACAAGACTAATACGACACATATGCCTTGTAAAGTTATGTATGTAACATTTATAGATTTCGGAAAAAGAATTTTTACAGGAACTAAAAATAAACATATCGATTGTATTCTTGTTGCTGAAACTATCGCATATCTTCTACTAATCTGTCACCTTAGTGTGCGAATGTATGTGCTTTTACCCACGTAATGGACAAAACATTCACCCAGAACTTTCCATTAGAGTGTTTAATTATGAAAATCTAATTTTAATACTCTCACTTTTGTGTTTAGACTTTTCCATAAAGATGATATGCATTTCCAGCTGTTATGTGCCTCTACAGAGAGAGAGAGAGAGAGAGAGAGAGAGAGAGAGAGAGAGAGAGACGTGGCTCGGTTGTCATCGTGTTCGTTCGAATTCGCACCGTGCAGTCTGACGTGTTTCATACCGGTTTGACTACGGATAATCCCGTCTACCTGATCATGACAAAGGGCTCACGGTGAATGTGACCGGCCAAAACCTGATATCCCAAGGAATATAACAGTCATGCATCATTGTAAAGATATCTAATAGGGGAGCCGCAGCCGAGTGGTTAGCGTGTTCGACTTCGAATCAAAGGGTCTGGGGTTCGAATCCGCGCAGCGTCACGCTGCAGTTGGTCGCTCCTGTCTTTCGGATGTGACAGTAAAAACCGAGGTCCCGTGTCACAATAGGTGTTGGCACGTTAAAGAACCCTCCCTGCTCTACAACCGCAAGTGCCGGGCAAAGGCAAAATTTGTCGCCGGCCTTCACCGACACACGTCTCCATATGAGTGAAATATTCTTGAGTTGGACGTTAAACAATAATACAACAACATATAGTAACAGATATCTAATACCTGATATTACATCACAGTCTGGCATTATTGTGAAGATTTCCAATACTTGATATTTCAGAGAACATAACAATATCTCACATCTCTGTAAAGATTCAAGATTTGATATTTCAGGCTGAGTCTCGCATTACTGTGAGATGACATACGTGAACCATTTCCTAAATCAAATGAGACTGACAGACCTAAGTTGATGGTAGGGCATAGTACGGACGACGACAAAGCATCGAGTCACGGTCGAAACAAATTATGATTAATACTTTTTCATGCTTTGTTTATTATCATTTGACGTCCGACGCAAAAGTATGCGCAAAAGCTCCGCTTTCATGGATAAGTCACAGAATGACTTTGAAAGACCTCAAATATAGGACCTTGCACGCCATTTTGAAGCCATTATGCAATGAGGGATCTTCAAACAAACTTATATTACTTGGTGTGACCTGGAACATTGATATTTAGCTCCCATCTAATTGACCTATATATTCCACTCAAATTACCATGACAACCATGGAAAGCGAGGTGGTTGCCTTTGCTAAGGGTGAAGTTTGTCATTTGTCGAATCTGAAACCAACGATCCTACACGCAGGATGGATGCTCTAACCATCACTACACTGCCCAAAGTACAAAACTCTGTATTGGATAGAATGGTTAATGAATTCAGATTTAAGTTAAATTCAATTTCTTATGCACTGTAGTTTTAGTTGTATAACAGACATGGTAGGTATGTAAGGAACATACCATGTCATCTATACAGCGGCTTTGTCATTTTTATTGCATTGAAAAAGTGATTCGACCAAACCGGAACAAATTCCGCATTCATTATATAGTTGTAAATATTCCTACGCATCGCACTCAAATTGGATAATGGAATTTTATTAGTGATGACCTAATAAATTGAAGTGTACTTTGTAGGCAGGATTCCTTATAAAAGCAATTAAAATACTAATATAACTTTACCTACAAAAGGATTAGAATTTTATGTTTGAAATCATGCATAAAATTGTCCCGTACAAACGACAAATATTTGCAACATATACATGAACCGCTAGCTTGTATGTTGAATCATGGACGTGATACAATATTTGTCGGCCAGGGGTAATAAGTTGTGCGTCCTACGAGACGAGAAATTCAGTCAAGAGGGACCACCCAGGCAATATATCGTCACCGCTCGATCAGACGCCGCTGTTTGTGTCAACGCCCCATTATCATTGATATCAAAACACTTTTAATCTCCGCTATGGTAAAATTAAAATGCTGGAATTTTGTTATACGATATATTGTTTCTATTTTCTAAGTGTTCAATTTATAACTCTTTCCTTTTGTGTCGACAAGGATTTACCTGTAGATATGACAGTCCTGTATAAAACTGTTTCCATTTACCCTTTTTGATATTGAATAAAGAACAATTTAATTTTTTCATTGAGTATCCAGCATTCAAATGACCTGTTATGAAGCTGTTTGAAACTGATCATAAAACTATGTGAAAGTGATTAAGTATATAAATATTACTGATAGCGTATTGGAAATATATGTGACACGACGGGTGCCGCGGACGGAGCAGGAGTTGCTCACCCTTCCAGGGCACCTGAACTCACTTCAGGGTTGTTTTTGTAGGATTCGTTTTACTATATGTTTGGCTTTATACGTCGTGTGTTGTGTGGATTGCTGATTTTGGTATTGTCTCTTTTTGTTTTGGCCATACTATTTTCTGTTTTTGAGTTTTAAATGCTCCCTGGGCATATTCAAATATCCTGTATTTTACACTAAATCTTTCAAATGACAGGACAGGATGTCTTAGCGCTGAATGAAATTTGATCTACGCACCGCCACGTGTACAGAAGCGAGAAACACAAAGACCATACTCGAAAAATAAAAATGAATAAAATACAATCTTTCTTTCAATTAGTGGCCGAAGGTCTCCAAAAATTCATTGTAGTTTATTGTTTACATTAAAACGTCTCGCGTTTGGCATAAATATTGCGGATGTTTTGTTGCACAGATTGCGCGGTTTAACTTCAAAGGAGAATACGTTTTTATTAATACATAGATCCTTACGATATAAATTTGAAATTATTTTTAAAGAAAATTTGTTAAAGTAAAATTACATCTATTGAAGTTTTGATTTATATACATGTCTCACAGATTACTCGTCAGTAGTAGAGCGACTAGAATTCGATGGGGTTGGTATGACAAGATGTAATCGCCCGGACATCAAGGAAATGAAAAAAGAATTTAAATTTTTTGTTTAGAAATTTGCATCGTTATTCATAAACTAATAAATCATCAAACAGATCGGCAGAAACATCATTTTTACTAATAAAGATAGTAAACTGTAGAATCTGCGGTAGACATCTGCAGATTGTAAATAGGAAAGAATTTGATTTTTAAATACGTTTGTTATATATTTTAGATTTGTCATAAATGTGGGTTTATTTTCAAAAGACGACTGAGGAAATCAAATCGATGCATAACAAATTCACATTGTTTATATACAAATAAACCACATAAAGACCAGTATTCTTAAACACTGTATTTCATGTTATACAGAATATTTCTGACTTTGTTTCACAAACAGCTAGTATAATTCGAAGCTAAGTCTACAAGCTAAATAATTTCATCTGAAAGCCAGAGAAACCGTCAAAAAGTGACCTACATATTTAAATTAGTTTAAATTACAACAACTACTTGTATACAAGCGCACTCTTATTAAAACGTTTCAACGGAAATTGGATTTGTAAGCGCATATTGAAATTGGCGGAAAACGATAATGCCAAAATGAAAAACGCTATAGCAAACACTTTAGTAAAGAATTAGGCATAATACAGAAGGCTAGGCTTTGAACAAACATTTTTTGAATTTAACGTTACAACTGTATTAGAAAATAATAGAGATAGGAAAATGAGCAAATCTTAATATGCCGCTAAAATAATTGCACGTATTGTACACAAGTGCATTATATAATAAGAGGGATAGAAAAAAGGCGCAAATATTGAAATACCGCTGAAATAAATGCACGTTAAGAACACTGCAGTATCAGAAGATAAGAGAAATGGGGAAAGGCGTAAATGTTAAAATACCGCTAAAATAAGTGCACGTATTGTACAAAAGTGTATTAGAATATTAAGAGCGATAGGGAAAATCGCAAATATTAAGATACCGCAAAAATAAGTATATGTATAATACTCAAACAAAACGAATAATTTAATAGACTTTTGAAAAATGCCAAATCTAGTACAAAAAGTATCCGTTTTCTGATTTTACACAATGTGTATGAAAATATGTATGCAATCTAACCTGTTTTATTCGCCTGTCGCACGGAAATGCAACAGCGGCTATCTTTGAAATGTACTCTCTTAGTCTAGGTAATCTGAATGGGAACAATAACTTGGGAGACTTATATCTAAGTCTCATCTAAGTCTCATAAGACAGACATTTTTTTTTTCGGAGAGTCGCTGTGATACGCCAGAATGTAATGATAAAAGAAATAACACTGACTTTAGAATATGACTGAAGAAACCGGGAGGATGAAAAGCGTTCGGATGTTTCACACTTTCGAGACTTTTGCCTTTATTGATACGTCATCGGAGGCTGGAACAGCTTCACATTTTTGCGCATGCTCGGGACCATCGAACAATAAGAGATCTTTGATGTGCAGAAATCTGTTATGACAGTGGACCGTCTTTACTGTCTGTTAGGAGGGACAGAAAGAATCAGCTATCCCGGCGTGTACTTGAACCAATGTCCTCGCAGTCTCAAGACTGCCATCGTGGCTCAAATGCACAGATTTTAAATGAAATTTCACTAATGCATTGTGTCACAAGTAACAGCAGAGGTATTTTAGCCTCTTAGATTAGAGTTAAACATCAGATGAGATACTTGTAGGTCGAATTCATTTGAATATTTTGAAAGGATGAATCATTACCGATGTACCGTCAGAGAAAAGAAATGTTTTAGCAAGACAATGCAGCACTTTAGTGTTGTGACGATTGCAAAAATTATTTCAAGTGAACAGGTTGAACAGTAACATTTATAAAAAATCACCGCGCCGAAAAAAAAAGAAAAAAAAATCCAAAAAATTTGTGAAATTGATTGTACATAAAATCAACGTTAAAGTGGCGACGCTGTTAAAATGCTTCAGTTGAAAAGAAATTGATTATGTCCCTGTAGCCAATGGGCAGGTTATTAAAACGTATTGCCGTCTCATCCGCCCACATAAGAATTGTAAGAAAAATAAATGAATAAACAGCACTGAGAACGATGGTAAGAGAACATATTTGAATATATATATATATATATATATATATATGAGGAGCAAAAAGGGTCACATA